>JAXGGA010006022.1:0-73134 GCA_038373865.1 Uloborus plumipes | reverse complement strand
GTTGTTTTATTAACAAGACAATCAACGTGTCATCACAAGAAAAGAAACTTAGACAGAAACAGGTTACAGTTGAAGTATAGAGTAGGTTTAAAACAATTTTTAGTTCTATCTGGCTTTCTTTTGGCCAAACTTTTCTATGTGAGCAAAAAGCCACAGAAATGTTTGTTCTTGCTATGTTCACATCCTCGTTATTTTTACGTTCAAAAATTCTCTGTACGGTTGGCATGGAAAGAAGACAAGCTAAGGCATAAGTACTTTTCAAGAAACTTAAAACTGCGTGTAAAAATGGTAGGAAAGTGTGCAAAAAAATGCAAGCATGAAAAACTATAACAGTTTAAAAAATTGATTTTTTATTGAGTTATTGATTTTTTTGTTGGGGGCCGGGGGGCACTTCTGCACAAAGGAAATTTTAAAAGTAGTTAAACATAAGACAAAAACACAAATAAATTACAAAACACTAAATTTTATTGATCAATAAAATTAATGATGACATGAAAAACACTTAATATGCAAGGAAGGAAATTTAAAGATCAGGCCACCCGATCTAATGCTTCCAGCAGTACAATGCTATTCCCTCTGATCACCTGGAAGAAAAATAGACGTCTTATTGTATGTAACAATTAAAAAATGGGTAAAAACAAACTTTCTCAATTGCATTCAATCTTTTCCCTACAATGTTAGGACAGTCACTGAACCAATAAACATTTTCTTTCTATAAGTATGACTAAGTCATTTACATTTTTAGTATTTACAATGGGACAGTGCAAACTTGTTTTTCCAAACAAAAGAGAGAAACATGGTTCTTAAAGGCAGTAAATAAAACGTTAGGAGGCTGATTTTTCGAAACTTTTTTCAAATAGTGTTATTAGGTTTGAATCCTAATGTTAAATCTGGTATCCAAGCATGAAGTAGTTCCAATTTAATTCTAATATTTAAAAGGTACATCAAAATTTTCAGATTCTGTCCAATGCAACAGGATTTGTGCCATTTAAATATTCTAGCATTATATGCTATATATTAATTGTGGTTATCTCGAAAAAGGGAGAGTTGCGAGAAATTAGACCCCCCCCCCACACAGATTCAGAGCTATGTTCCACATTTTGTTCTAGAAAACTCAACTTGATACAGCCCCCTAGTACAATAGCCATGCTGAAAAGCACAAAATGAACTATAGTTTATAATATTGGCTACTACAGTACAGCAAATACATGTGCAAACAGTATAGACTAGACTGTCCCAAAAAAAATAATTTTCAAAAATCAATGTGCATACCCACTCAAGTTGTGCCAAATGACATTTTAAAGGTGTGGTAAAAATTTTAGCCAAATATTTTAAGATTAACAGACCTCTCATGAGCACCCAAAATCAATTTTATGCCCTATTTTCGGAACAAAATATGCATGATGCAACAAATACAGTCGAACCTCCATATATCGAACTTCCATATATCGAAATTTTCCATATATCGAACTTCTAGCAAATTCACATGTTCATTACATAGAAAAACTGTTTCTATATATCGAAAAAATCTCCATATATCGAATTTTTTTTGGAAGCGTAATTGGAGATTTTATTCCGCTTTTAGACATTTTACCTCACGAAAGATGAAAGTCAGGAGAAAAGGGAAGGTCAGAAAAAGTCACTGCAAGCCCCACTGTCAGCTGTAGATAAAGTGTGGACCCCTGGAGTGGACAAACGCGTTGTTTGTCCATTCTGGAATTCCCAGATTATCCCCTCCCCCGTCGTTTTCGAATTTTGGATGCAACCTGTCCTGTAGCAAAACCAGTTTCTATCTACCCCTTTTGTTTGGTGGTGATTCCTCTCTCTCCATGATTAGTTTCAGCGAAAATTGTTTTAACTAGTGCTGTGAAAATTCAATTTGATTTTGTTTTCCCTCTCGATTTACAGCAAGATATTCGCAGTTTTTTTAAAAGAATGTGATCATTGCAACTACTCTTTGGATTACTGTTTTTCAATAAGTATGTATAATATTCATTAAATTTTTCATATTAGTTCATGTTTAATTCTTAACTTTCATCAAATATGATTAGCGTATATATTAGTAATGGAGTTTCATGTGTGAAATTTTGCTTTAATTTCAATGTTTCCGGAGTAATTTTCAAAAAACTGAGGTCCGTTCTATACATCGAAATTTCTATATATCGAATTTTTTTCCGACAATTTGCTACTTCGATATATGGAGGTTCGACTGTATTAAAAAAAAAAAAATTTATTGTTTATTCATTAATTTGTACATTTTAAGCATAATATAGTTTAAAGCAGAATGTTTTCTAAATTAAATTTTATCAGTTATTGTTAATTTCAGTGTTTTCAGAACTCTGAAACTAATTTTTAATCGCCCTTTTAGGTAAACGGAACACTGTCATTTTGTTCTCGACTTACTGTAGCTCTAACTTTATAATTGTGTGTCAGCATTTTATATATTTTAATTTTCTAAATTTTTCAGAAGTAAGTTAAATTTTAATGAATATTTTCTATAGTAAATAACAGTATATTGACTTTATATTAATTTTACAATAAGTGGTATGCAGAATTCAAGAGTAGTTTTCACAATATCATATCCACACTGAAATATAGCTGATAGAACAACTTGTTTCAGTTCTCGATATACATAACAACCAATTACCAACAAATGGTGAAGCACTGGGCCGGCTATTTCATGATTTAAAGATTAGGAAATTAACATTGTCAGAAAGATGCTTAGAGATAACACAAAAACAAATGTTGTGACCAACCTGAAAATGATCTATGAAAAGTATGCCAAAATGTATAGAAATAAACATAGGAGGGCATCCAAGAGGCAATGACAAATCGAAAAGGAGTTTAATGAAGAAATGAAGAACAAATGTTTGATATTTCTTATGCAGGTAGGCTGTGAATATACCATTAAAATTCCTTTAAGATTGGAAGTTCCTTCAGGACCAAGTAGGGAAAAGGATGAATTTTATGGGAGGCGAAAACTGACATTTAAAAAACTAGCAAGAAAAGCAACAAACAAGAAAAGGTAATAAGAGAAATCAAGAAGAGAAAGCAAAAACAGGAGAACAACAAAGTATGTTATTTGAGTCTTCAATTGAGGCTGCATCAAGATTGGACATTGAATCAAAAGCAAGTGTTAAGCTTTTGTTAAAGTGATTCGAGTTTTTAAACTAACACCGAAGGGTACAAAGGAGGGCTACAAGGTTAGTGAATGGATTTTCTAATTTAGATTATGATTCCGGGCTTAGAATGCTTAACATGTATAGTCTTGAGCAAAGGAGAACCAGAGGGGACATGATTCAGTTGTTTAAATTTATCAAAATGAAAGATGTTATAAGGTTAAATTTTCGCACAGAAACCAGGACAAGGGGTCATTGTTATAAGCTGTTTAAATCTCAGGCAAACCTGGAAATTCGGAAAAATTACTATTTTAGCAGAGTAGTGAGAATTAGGAATAGTTTACCGGAAGAGGCGGTAAGGAGCAAGGGAGTAGATAGTTTTAAGAGAGTCATTGATCTTCATTGGGGTCTATAATTTGACTAGGACCAGCCCTGTTGGGCCCAGAGCCTGCTGCTGGTCGTCACATTTGTATTAGTATACTCTCGGTGATGGAGATCATGTTCCTGGTTGTATGTTTAATTCCCAGGTGCCTATCACAGGGCAAGATGGATGGCAAAAGGAGTTTACTGCTTGAAGAATTTGTGCTTTCACGAGGAATACAAATTAGCATCTTATGAGATTTTAGCATTAAAAAGAATTCTGTTCATGACAACAATCTATGCAAAATTGTGGCTCAGTACCCCCAGTAGCTGCAATGTGCCTCATAATGACTTAAATCTTCTACAAATACTAGAGCTATACACAGAAATCGATAGTGAAGTGGCTCTTAAAACACTCATTAAAAACTTAAAGGAAAACTTTGATAGTTAAGTGAGGATTTGGCATGATTAGCTTTTTTTACAGATCGCGTGCCTCCAAAGGAAAAAGCTGCCATAGTAAAAGCTTTATAGTGCCCAAAAACCAAAAAGGGTCTTAAAAGACTAGAAGCCAACCACGTTGAATCTTTTCAGGATAACATTATCATATTTTGTGAAAGAACGGATTTAGAATCAGCTGTAATGAAACTGGATAATAATTTTTGTCAGTTGATGTTTGTACTTGAATTGGAAGAAATAAATACAATCAAGCTAAGGAAATAGTGTCTGCATTCAGGCCCGTTATTTTAAGTTTTTCCAGGGGGGGGGGGGGCAAACAGTAAAAGCACAATACAATTTCACCAGAAAACAACAAAAACCACGCCCACTTAAATGTAGATACATCGAGTTCTCAAAGTCGGGGGGGGGGGGGGGGGGCAATTGACCCCCCCCCCTTAAATGACTGGCCTGTCTGAATTGAAGGTTGTAAATGATTGTGCAAAACAAGCAATTAAATTAGCAAGTGGTTTCAATTTGCAACTTACTAATGACGAGCAACATCGGCTCATTTTTCAAACATTGGAACATCGCGGAAAATAAGCAGCATTGGTGTATAAAAATTTTTTTAAAGTAATTTTAGCAAAAAGTGTATTTGAGATTGTAATTATTGCATATTGTTAAAAGAAAAGTATCAATGGAAATGCTTTTGTATTAAGCAAATTTTATAAAACTTTGTTAAAAAAATAATTACTCAATAAATTAGGTTTTTGAAATATTTAATGATGTTGAGCTGTCACTTAATATTCTTCAAATAGCTTAAAATTTTGCAAGATAGTTATTTATACCAAATGTCACAATAATGAAAGGTATGCCAGTTCGAATTCCAAAATTTTTTTTTCCCCATACAATTTTGGGACGGTCTAGTATAGACAGTAGCACTTTGTTTTACGAGTGCCTTCCACAGGGAAAGATTAGAGCAGAATTTAAGAACTTGACTTACTAAAATTTCTGTCCAAAAATACAACAGGCAAAATATAATAGAATAGACTTGATACATATTTTAATTAAACAATACCTGAACTGACAAATTTTTGACAGCTGGAAGAAAATGGTTTATCATTAAAAACAATTGTAGGAAATACATTGGATGTTGAGGATTCCAGCATGAAATTAATCAGATTATGAACTTCATTCTCTAAATTTTTTATTGAAATCGCATTATTGTCACAAGGTAATTCTTTGCAACATATATTACTTAAATGCATCGCTTTATGGTCATTTGTGAATTGGAAAAAGTTGCATCTAAGTGAAATACATAGAGGCTGAAAAGTGATTTATCATTGAGCTCACCTGCAAATACCACTTTTCTGCCACTCCCTTAGCCCATCTAAACAATGCCATATCTCCATAATGACAGATAACGGAATTTAGAAAAGATTGCTTAAGAGCCAATGGGTCCCAAGAAAACTGTTTCATTCACTGAATGCAATGTCCTGCAAGATGAAATTCCCTCCCAGTTTTCTCCCCCTATCTTAATTCTTCTCTTTAGTTCTCAGATTGTCAGATTTTTTTCTGGAAACTTACTGTCTTCTCTGGCTGGAAGCCGGAGCTTGGCAGGTCTGCTATAAATTTTCCCTGATAGTGCATTTTTAACCTACTAAAAACAGAATTAAAAAAGAAACTTACAATCATTCCAATCTCATTACTCTCGCCATTTTTTTGTTGCTCCACAGCATCATCAAGTACTAAATTCATGAATGGATCAAAACCTCTTAGAACTCCGACTACATGACGACCTCCATTCAATTTGACTAAAATTTAAAAGAAGTTCAACCAGTAAGATAGAGTGAAAAAATATACAGGCTGATTTGCATTTAAATTTATTTCTTCTTATATAGGCATAAAGTTAAATTACTATCATCAAAAAATTGTACATTTGACATAAATGTATTTTTTCAACTCAAACATAAAATTTCAGATAATTTATAGTAAAATTCACTTCTTAATTAAAACTTTTCGCTACATTCATTAAAAAGAAAATAAAACATGGGTCAGAACCAAAACTGGAATTTTTTTTCAGAAGTATTCAAGGATTAGGTAGTATTTGAATGAATGAACTTATTTTACAATAAGATACTAAGTTGATTTGGATAGTTAATTTAAAAGTTCATCACTCAAAGCTTTTACACCACAATAAAAACGCCTCATAAAATATCTTTAATATTGAGGGCTGACTGACAACCACTAACCTAAAATAATTATAAAAGCATAACATTATACCCTGTGTAACCAAAGGAGGCAGACAGAAGTGAAATTACCCCTGATGGTTGTCATAGTTACGATGCTATGGACTTACCTTCCACTTAAGCTTTAGTAACAATGGTTAAATGCAAACGATTGAAATTGTTTTGTGCGTAAACTATTGTTCAATCAACGTTAATATAATAATTTTTGAAGTATTTATATAACAGATACTCATGATGGTAGGTCTTGCTAAAACAAACTATTCAGCACTAGATTTGTAAGAAAACGTTTAGAAATAACCGAAATACAAGGACACAAATAAAAGGGTAAGCCTAATTCGATGAACATAAAATTTGAAATGCCTCAACAGCAGCGCATAAAAATGTGTGAAACTGTTGTCTTTCATGCGGTTTCCATGGAGACGATGCAAAATTTCTAAAATTGATACGCCAATTTAGGGGTCTGGCCAGAGGAAATTCGGGTCCGTTTACGGACCCTTCACAAAAATACGATCAAGCAAAACGGACCCTTCACAAAAATACGATCGAGCAAAACGGACCCTTCACAAAATGCTGATCAAACTAAATGGACATTTCATCCATTATCCATTCAAAAAGCAAATCTGAAATCAAAATAACTCATAGCATATTTCTGTGTAAAAAGCCCATAATTTTTGGGTCTTTTCTGAAGTTAAAGAAGGGAATCGCTTATCTGCCACTTTTGCGAGGAAAAAAAAAAAGTCGGCAGCGGCACACTTCCTGCCTGCTATGCTTGGGCGATAAATCTTTTATGGAAAATGTAGCACTTTTTGTTGGCTTTTAAAGAAATTAACAATTTTTGTTTGTTTTATCATATGCAAATCAAAATGTCTTGCTGCGATGTTGCTGTTACAGATTTCTCTGGAAATGCAGAGTAAGGAGTTTTCTCCCTGCTCTTAATTTGAACAAAAAGGAATAAATAATAGCAATTATCTACGAAATGAACTTAGAACTGCAAACAGATCGCTAGGGTTGGAGAAAAAAATGGGATTTCTTCTGATAGAGTGACCAGCTATTTAAAATTATCGCCATCTGACGTCTTTGGTGTGACGTTTTGACCTTATTTTGGCAGAAAATTATGGGGTTTTTTATGCTTACAAGGGTGGTGTTTTGGTTATATTTAGGAATAATTAATGTATTTTTCGTCTGTTAATATTGGAAGTCTCGTATTGTCTGTTTTGCTACGTCTCTCTACTTTCGTATTTTTTCCTCCGAATTTTTGGCGAATATGTCGGTGATTATTAATGACATTCATCATATAAACCTGATGAAATGGATTTCTAAAATTATTTGACTTCAATAAATTATTGTATTTACCGTTTTTATACTTCTGATGCTTTCATTTTGTAAAATGCGATCGCCGCTTCCGATATGAGAATCAAATTTTACTTATTTTTCAAGCTAATTACTATTTATTAGGAGGCAAATAACTGAAAATTCACTTCATGTTTTGTTCAGATCATTATTTTTAAATCAAAATTAACTGTTCTTTTGTGAATCTAATGTTAAACACTGAATGGATCGTTTCATTTTATTTTTGCATTAATTTTATTAACAGATATTAATATTATGTTTATCACCAGCGGGTGACCGAGCTCCGCTCGAGGAAAACAGGTATCGAAGCTAACTCGAAGATTTAAATTTTCAATTGTGATTTATCAAAACAATACATGCCAAAAGAAAATTTGTGAAACCATTGGTGAAAAGATAACCGGTTAAAGTGCACCATTGTAAACTATTCTAAACAAAGTTAGAGTTTGGAAAGGGAACTATTCTATACAAAGATTAAGTTTGAAAAGTCATAAGAAATAAAATGTAATTGATAATAAAAAATTATAAAATTAAAGAAATGGTACAAAGTGAGCAGTGTAAAGATTGAAGTGTGTTGAAGTTCAATATTTTTGACAAATTTATTTATAAAAACCAAACCTCGTGATTCCTCGTGCCCAAAAACCCCAGACCCCCAAGTTTACCGGAGTTAATTGATTCTGGGGCGATTTTCGACTTGGCAACCGTTTCTCGTATTACCCCTAACGTGTACCAGGGAACCGAGCTCGTTCGGTTAAAAAAAAAGAGGTTTGTAAACTCGTGTTTTTTTCTAAAGTGCGAAGTACTTATTCAGATAAACTTGAAAAGTATTTTTGAGCCTTTGGTTGCACTTACGCATTCAAAACAGCCGTAATTTATTTTAAAAAACACAACCCTATTTAATCCATGCTCATCGTAAAATCACACATAATTTCATTTCATTTGGCGCCGAAGGCGCGGGAGGGGTTGATGAGAATGGATGCAGAGTCCCTGTTCTCCAGTACGCATTTGGTTCCAGTTGGCTAAGATTTTCACTTCACTTTACACTCCAGGTCCCCCCCCCCCCGTACATACCCAGGGGTCTGTCCAGGATTTTTCACAGGGTCCGTTTTTTGTGAAAAACTAAATAATTTTGTGAAAAATCAAATAATTTTGTGAAAATCAAACAATTTTGAAAAAAAAATTTTTTTTTGAATTTAATAAAAAATAAAACATTCCATTTAGTTTCCACTTAAAAAAGCGTATTAAACATCAAAAATGCGAAAAATCCGATTCCTGTAGCGGATGCAAACAGATTGCAGTTTGCTAAGTGATGGCATCAAAAGCATTAGAATGGAATATTAACGAATGTATTTTGATAATTTTTTTTTCAATTTCATTTTAAAGGTCCATGATAAACATATTATTAATGTATGTTGACACAATTAATGCAAAAATAAAATAAAACGATCCATTCAGCATTTAACATTTAGACTCATAAAAGATCAGTTAATTTTGCTTCAAAAAATTTTAAATAGTGATCTGAACAAAAAATAAAGCGATTTTTCATTTTTTTGCCTACTAATAAAGAGTAATTAGTTTGAAAAATAAGTAAAATTCGATTTTCATACCGGATGAAGAGATCACATTTTTCAAAATGAAAGCATCATAAGTATAAAAATAATAATTTATTAAATTCAAATAATTTTAGAATTACATTTCATCAAGTTTATATGATGAATGTCATTAATAATCACCGACATATTCGCCGAAAATTCGGTAGGGAGGCGTAGCAAAACAGACAATATCGGACTTCCAATATCAACAGACGAAAAAATACATTAATTCCTGAATATAACCAAAACACCACCCCCTTGTAAACAAACAAAAAAAAAAACGGATAATTTTCTGCCAAAATAAGGTCAAAACGTCGCAGCAAAGACATCAGATGCTATAATTATAAATAGCTGATCACTCTACCATAAGCAATCCCATTTTTTTTCTAACCCTAGCTATCTATTTGCAGTTCTAAGTTCATTTCGCAGATAATTGCTATAATTATTATTATTATTATTATTATTTTGTTTGTTTGTTTAAGTCAAGAGCAGTGAGAAAAACCCCTACTCTGTATTTCCAGAGAAATCTATAACAACAACATCCCAGCAAGCCATTGTAACTTGCATTTGATAAAACAAACAAGAACTAGTAAAGCAAAACAACTACCTTTTTTAAGTTGTTAATTACTTTAAAAGAAATCAACAAAAAGTGCTTCATTTTATGCTAAAGATTTATCGCTTGTCAGGCAGGAAGTGCCGACTTTTTTTTTTTCGCAAAATTGTCGGATAAGCGATTCGCTTCTTTAACTTCAGAAAAGGCCCAAAAATTATGGGATTTAAACACAGAAATATGCTATGCGTTATTTTGATTTCAGATTTGCTCCTTGAATGAATAATGTCTGAAATGTCTGTTTTGTTTGATCAGCATTTTGTGAAAGTTATGTTTCGCTTGATCGTATTTTTGTGAAGGGTCCGTTTTGCTCGATCGTATTTTTGTGAAGGGTCCGTTTTGCTTGATAGTATTTTTGTGAAGGGTCCGTTTAGCTTGATAGTATTTTTGTGAAGGGTCCGTTAACGGACCCGAATTTCCTCTGGCCAGACCCCTGATACCACAACTTGATTTTTAACCGGGATGGGGCCCTGAAGATGCTCTGTTCATTTTTGAAAAAAGCGCAAGGACGGAGTAAACCCTTGGCCCAGCACACCCCAGAGGTTTCGTTTTACTTGGAGGATTTTGTGACCACGAACATTTTTAACGTCCCCCAGCAACCATTAATGAAGACGGTGGATCTTTGATCGGCGGCTAAATGATCGACCCGAGACCCTCCGGTTACGAGTCTGACGACTAACCGATTGGACAACCGCGGCCTTAGGCCCCTATATAGACGAGCCGACGCATCAAAATCACCACTTTGGATCCAGCGCGTGTGTGAAGATTGTCTTTTCTGGCCAGTTATCGCTTTTTGGTAACTTTTTACGTAAATTTAACAAAGCTTGGCAATGTCCCGAAACTTTACTCTGGTAACCCTATTTCCTCAACAATAAAAAATGAAAGTGAAAGTTTATGAGTTGGATCCAAAGTGGTGAAACTTAAGCTTGATGCGTCGGCCTGTCTATATAGCGGCTCTACCGCTGCCCATACCCAATTCTAACTTTATTTTGATCGATCTCTTTTAAATTTCAAAAGCAATAACAATTCTAACATGTTGCCAAAAATTATTTGCCAAATACCATAAAAACATAAATTTACGCTTATGGGATTAAATATGAAATCCATTGTTAGCACGCGGTTGATATGAAACGGTAACAATAAGAGAAATCATAAAGAAAATGGCGTAGTAAGAAATCTTCTCAAACATTTAATGAATCCTATCTGTAACTCCGAACTTTTCGACCGTAGCGCTTCAAAACCGGTGCCAATCGATTCCCCGTGGCCAAAAACCCCAGACCCCCAAGTTTACCGGAGTTTATTAATTCCGGGGCGATTTTCGACATTACAAACATTCCTCGTATTATAGTATAGGATAGACCTTTAAAATTTTTTTTTACCAAACTGAACTCTTTTATATGCCGTTTTTATGTTTTTGATCCCATCACTTTGAAAACTGCAATCTCTTTGCATCCCCTACAGGAATCGGATTTTTCGCATTTTTGATGTTTAATTCGATGTTTTAAGAGGAAAATAAAAGAAATTTATTTTTATTTTTTTTTAAATTAAAAAATTTTATTTTTGCATTTTTTTTTTCATAATTGTTTGATTTTTACAAAATTATTTGATTTTTCACAAAATTATTTAGCATTTCACAAAAAACGGACCCTGTGAAAAATCCTGGACAGACCCCTGCTATTTCAAAGTAACCGAGTATAGGAAATCAAAGTATAGTGTAAAAAAACAGCAATTAAAAGAAATTCAGAAGCAATACCAAAATTCATTTTGAAATTTTACTCTGACCGTGAAGAAGCATATGGTGAAATATTTCTCCAAGACTTGTTTATTTCATACATGCCCTGAATTCTGAATCTTTAATACATAAAAGTTAACAGCTAATACTGTGCAATTACATTCTTGTGTATGGCAAATAGTCTGTTCTTAAAACTTATCAAATAAAGGAGAAAATATATGATGATATATAATCAACTTTGATTTATAAAAAAATAACGTAATTAAATATTTAAATTATTGCTAAAACAATAATATAAAACTTACTATGAAGCTTTTTGTCCATGTACCTGCAAAAGAGAAGAAAAACATAAATCCGCAGTAAAAAAAAATAATACACTTGACACAAAACTTTTGAGGATTTAATTTACAGTTGAGTCTCAATAGCTCTAAGTCCCAAGAGAACGGCTAAAAGCTTTGAGTTATAGGAAGTTCAAGCAGCCGTCTGAGGAATTTTGGACCCAATGAAAATTTTGAGATAAAGGAATGCTCGAGTTATCGAGACTCAACTGTACTATTTAGCTAAAACCATTGCTTAAAATTAGCGGTCATTAGTCATATTTTGCAGCTTTTAAATTTTGTTTTGAAATACCCCAATTTTGTGAACCTAGTTGTCATTTTGATGCCTAACTTTTACTCCCCCACTGCTTTCCAGTAGCCCAAGGTTAGTTTCCAAAACATAAACCTTGCAATAGCAGAAAAGTGTCCTAATATTATGCCAGTATTGGACTTGGGCAGGACGACCAGTATCTGCCCGTTCCTCCCCTCAAAGTCATCACCAGCAATTTTTTGTGAAGTTTGTTTCTTTGCACCTCTTTCCCCTTAATCATTTCTTAATTTCCCTTTTCTGGAAATCGCTTGTTCTATGCTGGCTGGTTGATGCAGATTGACTCATTACTCCCTGTCAACACAGAGCAGCAGATGAGAGATAAAACTTTACCAAACACAAAAAAAAAAAAAAACTCCAACTGTTTGTGCTTTGTTGGCAGTTTAAAATGCTTAATAAAAGCCTTATCTTTTGCATATTGATATAATTAATAACTTTGATACGTTTTGCACTGAAATTTTGCAATTTGACTTATTTTTAATACTCAAGCTGACTTTCTTATACTATTTCTTAATTAAATTGTTGTAATCTATTTTTCGGAGCATTTAATTTTTTTCCTTTACTGTTTGAGTGCAACAATCAACGACAATAGTAACTTGGTATAGATAATGTAGGGGGACAGAGAGACGCATATGGACATGTTTTATTTCATGCAAAAAGAAACTATTTTCCCTTAATTTTTTTAACTGACTATAATCTTCTAAGGAATCCCTTCAAATGTACATGCTCAAATACTAGGGCATATGACAACATTAGAAAGAAAATAAAAAGAGAAAAATTAACAAAAATTGTCCAACTATGCCTTTACATAGGATACATTTAGGCACCATAAATAAAACTATGTTATTAATTTAAAATAGCAAACATAAATCTCCTGAATTCATATAAAATTAAAACTCTTCAGTCCCCCAAAACTAATTCATTTTCTAGAAATTACTTTTGGACAAGGGAGGAATGTTGGGATTCCGCACTCATCCAAATTTAGAAGAATGACTTGGAATAAACTTTTATCATATCATAATATCAATATACAAACAATTTTTCTTTTTAATTTGTTAATATTTTCTGTATTAAAGGCTCTGACTAAGCTTTTATGCTTTATTCTTGAAACATACAGGTTTGGAACCTGTCTCTTAATTATTTGTCTTTTTTTCAGTTGATACCAGCTGTTCAATCATTTCAGGATATGATAGGAAACTTTTCATTTAAAACTTCTGCACAGATAAACACAAGTGTTCTAGCTTAAACATTGGATAGTAGACTGTCCCAAAATTGTATGGTGAAAAAAAAATTTTGGAATTTGAACTGGCATACCTTGCATTCTTCTGACATTTGGTATAAATAACTATCTTGCAAAATTTTAAGCTATTTGAAGATTATTAAGTGACAGCTCAACATCATTAAATATTTCAAAAACCTAATTCATTGAGTAATTATTTTTTTCACCAAGTTTTATAAAATTTACTCAATACAAAAGCATTTCTATCGATACTTTCCTTTTAACAATATGCAATAATTACAATCTCAAATACATTTTTTGCTAAAATTACTTAAAAAAAATTTATACACTAATGCTGCTTATTTTTCGTGATGTTCCAATGTTTGAAAAATGAGCCGATGTTGCTCGTTATTAGTAAGTTGCAAATTGAATCCACTTGCTAATTTAATTGCTTGCTTAGCACAATCATTTACTACCTTCAATGCAGACAGGCCAGTCATTTAAGGGGGGGTTGGGGGGTCAATTGCCCCCCCCCCCGCCCCCGACTTTGACAACTCAATGTATTTACATTTAAGTGGGCGTGGTTTTTGTTGTTTTCTGGTGAAATTGTATTGTGCTTTTACCCTTTGCCCCTGAAAAAACTTGAAATGACGGGCCTGAATGCAGACACTATTTCCTTAGCTTGATTGTATTTATTTCTTCCAATTCAAGTACGAACATCAACTGAGAAAAATTATTATCCAGTTTCATTGCAGCTGATTCTAAATCCGTTCTTTCACAAAATATGATAATGTTATTCTGAAAGGATTCAACGTGGTTGGCTTCTAGTCTTTTAAGACCCTTTTTGGTTTTTGGATGCTATAAAGCTTTTACTAGGGCAGCTTTTTCCTTTGGAGGCACGCGATCTGTAAAAAAAAGCTCTAATCATACCAAATCCTCACTTAGCTATCAAAGTTTTCCTTTAAGTTTTTAATAAGTGCTCTAGAAGCCACTTCACCATCAATTTCTGTGTATAGCTCTAGTATTTGTAGAAGATGTAAGTCATTATGAGGTACATTGCAGCTACTGGGGGTACTGAGCCACAATTTTGCATAGAATGTTGTCATGAACAGAATTTTTTTTAATGCTAAAATCTCATAAGATGCTAATTTGTATTCCTCGTGAAAGCACAAATTCTTCAAGCAGTAAACTCCTTTTGCCATCCATCTTGCCATGTGATAGGCACCTGGGAATTAAACATACAACCAGGAACATGATCTGCATCACCAAGAGTGTACAAATACAAATGCGACGACCAGCAACAGGCTCTGGGCCCAACAGGGCTGGTCCTAGTCAAATTTTAAACCCCAATGAAGATCAATGGCCCTCTTAAAACTATCTACTCCCTTGCTCCTTACCGCCTCTTCCGGTAAACTATTCCAAATTCCCACTACTCTGCTAAAATAGTAATTTTTCCGAATTTCCAGGTTAGCCTGAGATTTAAACAGCTTATAACAATGACCCCCCAATAAATTCATTTTATCTACCAGTTTGTTGGCTATCTTAGCTACAATTAGAGGATTTTTGCCTCCGGCTCGATCATTGGCTATTCCTAACTGAGGAGCCCATAATAAGGGTGAAACTGCAGTCTTAGGATTCTATATGATCGAGCTGTGGGTGCATTTGCTACAGTTCTGCCTCAGCCCTGGCTTACGGGCGGTAACTCATTGCACATTACCCAGCTTTAGCCTTCAAATTTCGAGTTGAGCCGCACCATAGTTTGCGGACGCTCGCTGGTAAGATAAATTCATTTTATCTACCAGTTTGTTGGCTATCTTAGCTACAATAAGAGGATTTTTGCCTCCGGCTCGATCATTGGCTATTCCTAACTGAGGAGCCCATAATAAGGGCGAAATTGCAGTCTTAGGATGCTATATGATCGAGCTGTGGGTGCATTTGCTACATAGCTGTAAATAGTTTCAAAAATAAAAATGCTAGAATTTTGCTTGTATCCTCTGTTTCAATCAACTAACAAACAGAGTGTCCAAAACGGTACAAAATATCAAACATTTTTTCTTCATTTCTTCATTGAATTCCTTTTCGATTTGTCATTGCCTCTTGGATGCCCTCTTATGTTTTTTTTAATACATTTTGGCATATTTTTCATAGATCAGTTTCAGTTTGGTCACAATATTTGGTTTTTGTGTTATCGGTAAGCATCTTTCTGATAATGTTAATTTCCTAATCTTTAAATCATGAAATAGCCGACCCAGTGCTTCACAATTTGTTAATAATTGGTTGTTATTATGTATATCAAGAACTGAAACAATTTGTTCTATCAGCTATATTACAGTGTGGATATGATGTTGTGAAAGCTACTTTTGAATTCTCATACCACTTATTGTAAAATTAATATAAAGTCAATGTACTGTTATTTAACTATAGAAAATATTCATTAAAATTAAACTTACTTCTGAAAAATTTAGAAAATTAAAACTAAATCAAAAATGAGTATAATGTAAGTTTTAGTTTTTATATAAAATGCTGACACACAATTTTAAAGTTAGAGCTACAGTAAGTCGAGAACAAAATGGCAGTGTTCCGTTTACCTAAAATGGCGATTAAAAATTACAGTTTCAGAGTTCTGAAAACACTGAAGTTAACAATACCTGATAAAATTTAATGTAGAAAACATTCTGCTTTAAACTATATTATGCTTAAAATGTACAAATTAATGAATAAACAATAAAAAAAATTTAATATTTGTTGCATCATGCATATTTTGTACCGAAAATAGGGCATAAAATTAATTTTGGGTGCTCATGAGAGGTCTGTTAATCTTAAAATATTTGGCTAAAATTTTTACCACACCTTTAGAATGTCATTTGGCACAACTTGAGTGGGTATGCACATTGATTTTTGAAAATTATTTTTTTTGGGACGGTCTATTGGATAGGTTATATTGTACCTATGTCAAATAATTCAATGAGTTACGACGATTACCTTTTCATTCTTAACTTGTAGATCAATGGTTCCCAACCTTTTTGGCCTATCCCCTCTTTTGGAGGTTGAGTTACACCCACCGCCCCCCACCTTCTTCCCTAAAAAAACCGCAAATTAGATGGCATTGCCCCTGGTGAACATTAATTAATCAATTTATTTCTTTGCTTTTTCAGAAGATGCACTGCAGAGCTAAACCCTCTTTGATGATAAGCTGTTCAACTTTTTCCCAAAGTTGTGAATACGTGCCCATCAGCTTCACCTAGTCCAATCTGTAACGGTATCGTTTGAAAATAATTTTTGATTCACAATCAAATTACAAATCGATAAACTCTGTCTGCAAAGAGTTGTCCAGTTCCTTCACAGCTTCAAAACAAAATGGGTCTAAAATCCAGTCAATAAGTTCTAAGTTGATCAAATCTGCAAACCTTGATTCAATGCTCTTTTTTAATTGGTCAAGGTGATCAATAAAAATCAAAATTTCTTCTTCAGGAAGTTCATCATCATTGATGAAACACTTCTTTAGGGTTGGACATTGCATCAATTCTTTACGGGCAATATTTGTCTTGTGGATTTCGAATTTGGCAATGCATGCTGAAATTATGCTTTTGGCCTTTATGAGAGTCATAGTTGTGTTGAGAGTTTTGTTTCCTTTCAGCTTAATGCTGACTTCATTCATTTTTTAAAAAATATCTGCAAGATACTCAAGTTCCAATTTGTGCTGTTTCAAATCATCACTTAAAGCAGGATCATGCAAGTCGTGAAATTCAGTAACATAATTGTATTCTATGTGTGTGTGAATTCAAAGAAAAGGCGCAAACAGTTTCCTTTGGAAAGTCATCTCACTGCCAAATGTTCGAATTCTTCATCATTTTCATAGCAAAGTTCCCGAAACAGGTAATCATTGAGAGAATTAGCTTTGATCTTGTAATCAGCATGACTAATTGCAAGGTTACTTGTAAAATACCATTCAAGTTTTTAGCAGCTGAGTGTCGATGATGAATGGCACAAAAGATGGTGATCACTTCTCATCAAGTGTTGCGCAAGCACTCACAACTGAAAACGGAATTCCTTTTCCTCAAAATAATCCCTCTCCACTTTAAAAATCGACTATCCTTTCGTATCAGTAATCTAAGTTCTGGCGAACAACACTTCAATTGTGATCGCCTTTTAGCTCATTAATCAACCTCACGTAAGCTGATAAATTTCGAGCAAAAATATCGTTTTGAAAGGTCAAGACTTTCTTATTGCCACATATCTGAATACCCCTCGCCCTCTTGAAGAGTTTGATCGCCCCGGGTTGGGAATCACTGTTGTAGACATATTAACAGCTATATACTTCAATCCAAACGTAACTACAGAGCTTATTTACACAAGCAAAGAGTCTTTGCGGAATTTAAAAATTATTTTAAGCATACTATTACTTTAATTTTGAGCAAATAAAGTTTAGCTACATAACATTATTTTTACTGTCCACATGTGCCTCAAATGAGGTGTCCCGCAGCTAGATATTTTTCTTGAGAAATACGATTAATAAATTATTTTCGATAATGAACTATTTACTTTTGTAAAATTAATTTTCATATCGTAATATAAAAGAGCATTAATTAGCTTACAAACAAATCCAGCATCAATTACTTTTAAGTTTTAAAATAGTCCAATTGACAGAACTCCGAAATTTTTACTGCAAAACACTTTATAATTTCTTGGGAAGTGATTCATAGTGCTGTTATTTTGCTCATTCTTTTTTAAGTTATAAAAAAAATTGAGCTGTTCACATGTACTCCCTTCTCCCCTACTACATACAGGACTAAGAAAAATTACTTAAAAATTGAATGTTACCTTTTGAGTTCAGGAGGCTGTGCTTTACTACTCATTATGAACTAATACAATCAAAATTATTCCAATTTTCAATACAATTGTGAAAATAATTCGTCACTTCTCGAGAAAACGAAAATGTACAAACTTATTATTGCAATCGCAGCCGGTCTTTTTCTTGCGCGTTCACGATTTCACTTCACGTGCAGGAAAACAAAGCTCAGAGCGCGTAGAGAAGTTCCGAAGAGTTGAGTAGAATCAGAAATCATTTAATCATGACCTCGCTAGAGGACGCTAATACGGTTGATTGAGAACGAGGGTGGCCCAAATATTGTATTTCCATTTTGGGGTAATTTAAATGTCTCTAAATACAAAAAAATACATTTATGACTACTTGTTGATGCCCTTTAAGGTTCACGACAGACAAATACTTAAAAAAAAGTTGAAATCTGAAAGCATGCATTAAAAAAGTTTTCGGTTTCGTGTAATTTAATTGTTTTTGAATGAATATTTTAGAAATCTTCCGCTGGTTTTATTCCCCTTTCAAGCAAATCAATATAAAATAAGGGTTTTAATTTTGCTAAGGTAAAAAAAGAAAAGTCAACCAATGTCGTATCCGGTGTCCTAAACATTGGTTGGCCAGGCTCTATTAAAAAAAAGCAAGCACGTTTTCTTCGTGCGCAGTTTCGCGCGTTTAATGTTGTTTGTGTTTATACTTACGTTCATTTAATAATGACTTTAGATCCAGAGAAAAAAGAAAAAACCATTTATCGATTGGTTTTAACAGGAGGTAAATTTGTCATTTTGTAATGTGTTGAAAGCAGACCTGAAATCGTAAAAGTGATATTGTCTATGCTTCTATGGTGTCGGTAACAGTACCCTTGAATCATGTTTTATTTCACTCGTACTTTTAAGATACTAAGAGTTACGTGTATCATAATTATGAAAGAAAAAGACAAGGTGGATTCTTACTCTTTTCGTCCTTTTAATTTAAATATAAGTGCTGCGCTTAACGACACCAATGTACGGCATGAAAACTGCTTCACTCGATCAAAACAGAATTGAACTAATTGAATATTGGTAGCTGATTGATACAGTCCAGTGATGTAATCACGGAAAGGGTTTTGGGCTGAAGCCCTTCCGAGAACTCCAATATTTTGTTGTTTTTTTCTGCAAATAAAGGGAAAAAACTTAAAACTTACTGAGCCGGTAAAAACTTTATAACCTACTGTAACTAAATAACTTACTTAGCCGGAATCATTCACAAATTAGGTAGACTGGAAAGTGAATGAGCAGCTTCTAATTTTTTTGAAAAAATAAGGTTTGAAATAGCTTTCTGAGATGGATTGGCAGTTGTCACTTCCTTCTCTACATTTCCAGAAAGATAAGTCTAGAACATTGCCTGTCCACTGGTTGCTGTGCTCAATCACTGCCTCTGGGCACTTTTTTTCATTCCAACCACTGCAAAAAACCTGATGCAGAACAATTAACATTTATCCTAGATTTTTCAACATAACGTTTCATCTAGGAAATATTTTTATTGTCATTGGGAAATGTCACAATTTTTAATGATGTTTTTTTATAGATTTATGAAACTGTAATTCTGCTTAAGTGTTCATTCACTTGTTCTTGTCCACCTAGTGAATGAACACTTGTCCCCAATGTTTTGTGATGAGCAAATTCTACTGGTGTTAGAGTGATCATAAAATAGACTTAATAAAAAGCAAAAGGGGATGATGGTCACTCTGCACTTCCAGCACTGCACAAATCCTTCAGGTGTTATTAGATGCACTTGATCCCTTCCGCAAGTAGAAAGTTAAGGATTACATTACCAGCCTCAGTTTATTTCTAAGAAAATATGGTAATTATTATGACCCATGTGTAGCAGAATTTTTTTCAGCTTTCTGCAACAAATTTTCTAGAACCAATTTCTTTCTGCAGCATGAATATTCTTCAATAATAAATATATATGCAACCCTCTTACAGTAACACAAGGTGTTTATATTTGTAATAATGTTAACATTAATACTATAGATTCATAATCTTTTTGTTTGTTGGCTGTTTCATTTTTTCGTAGCCTTTTTTTCCCCTCCCAATCACAAAAATCTTTCTCCACACTGTTTCCCTGATTCTGCGGTAATGTCGCCATGTCGGCAGCTTTCTGGCACAGGGCTCATGACAAGAGTAAGAAGCCTGCCCCATTGGTTTTTCTATGGCTCCTACCCAAATCTCGTTGAAGAACTATTGGTGTTATTCACTTGCACTTCACAAAATGATTCCTGTGATCCTGATCCTATCTTTATTCTACTGATGAATTACATAGAATTTACCACAGTATATCCCAATATTTCTTAAACTGCACTGCAGTATTATAAATATGTGCATTATTAGTATTTTTGTGTCAGTATGATGCCTCTGAAAAATTTTCAATATTATTCTCTTTTAAGGCTGTTATTAATTGAAAACTTACATTCTTTTAAAAGTTATAAATGTTTATGTTTAGATTTTAAAAAATTAGTATTTTCTTGTCAATTCTTTGCGTTTCTGCTACAAATCTTCAGTTTTGTTAATTTTTCAGGAAGATTAGCAGAGCAACGCTTTTCATTTGGTTTTCTTTTGCAGAGCGAAAAAAAAATAGCACTTAGGTTTTAATTTAAAGTAGAAACATTGGATACATTTGAGAAAACACTGACATTCATTCATATTTAGATCAAGTCCTGTTTAAAAATGTATGATTTGGAACCATGATATATTTTTAGTGAAGGAAATTAATTTGGAGCTCAGAGTAAACTTAGGTGTTTCTGTTAAATGAAGTGCCAAACAGGTTAGGACACATTTAACATTTGCAAAAGCGGGGATTAAAATTAAAAAAAAAAAAAAAAATAAGTCACTGTCCCAATGACATAGTTACTACAGAATTTCAGTGGTCCGTTTAGGACCTGACTTAGGCATTTCTTTCACAAAATACGGACATGCAAAACTAAAATGGGTTCTATCAGCAAACATCCATTATCAATAGAGACATGTTTGAGTGACTGTAGAAGAGAAAGGAATTCAAAATGCTTTCCTTGCTTTATAATTGATTTTTAAGTTTAGTTTCTGCTTATTCAAACTTAATGTTCATTGTTCACGATACTAATATATTTTTTCTTTTTGTTCACTTAATTTTGTAAATTTTGCATTGTAGGACCTTGTAGTGGAAAAACTACAGGACAGGCAAGATTATGTACATTCTTTGAAAATCTTGGGTGGAAGGTAAGTTTTTTTCCGTTCAATGAACTGCATTTTTTTTTTTTTGCCTTACACATACTTAAATATTTTTTTCATGCTTGATACTGATAGACTATACTTGTGAAAGATTTTTTTTTATTAGCAAAGGTTGCACTCATTCAAATAAAACTCGTTTCTATAAATTCTGTTGCTAGTGTAGAACATAACTACGTTAGGGTGATTCAGAAATGTATGGAGAAAAATTAATTTTGTATTTTTGTGCATCTTACTTTCTTATTTTATGCCACTATATACACTGATTATTTGTGTCAAATTTTGACAAATATATTAATATTTAGAGGTTGCGCAAACAACTGCACATTTTGTAATATTGACAAAAATGAACGTAGATGATATCTATGGAAAAAAGTAGCTTTTGTACTTTTGTTAAGTTATTATTTTATTGACTTATAACTTAAAAGAGTAAACTAACATTTCAAATTGTTCCATTTTATATGAAGAACAGCATTTGGGGTAATGAAGTTATGCACTCCAACTCTCGAAATTGCTAATTTTCAACAGAATTCAATCGCTTTGCGCGACCTCTAAATATTATTCAATTGAGCTAAATTTCTACGCACATCACATTTACAAAGAGTGTAAAAACACTGCGAGGTAAGACCAAAGAAACTCAAAAAAATTTTTTTTTGTATCACCCTACTGTAGGTAAAAACAAATTTTTTTCAGAAAATTAAGTGAAAAGTGTTGATTTTTCTGCATAAAAATTTTAATTCATTTAAAACATTTGTGTATTTAAGATTACATTGACTACAAAACAAGTTTCAAAGTAATATGTAATTGTTTCCAAATAAAATACAACAAAAGAAAGTTGTTTAAACTTATACTTTGAAACTTGGTGCACAGAAAATTTTAAAAGAAAGGGAACTGAATGTAAAATTATTTTTCAGCACATTCAAAATTTGCATTTAATATTTGTCTTATATTTATTCCATGAAAATGTAGTTTTCCAAAAAGTATCTTACTTTAATAGGCTGTGTATTAATTTTTTTTAGAAGCTTACTTTTGTCTGATTTATAAGAGTATATATTACTTTAAAAAAGCAAATTCAGGCCAAGAAAACATATGTTAGTTAAGTGACAGAAGCTTTAGAACTTACATGGAAATAGCAATTCTATATAAATTCTTGTCTAACAAATGGATTTGCTTTGAACAAATTTTTACTATTGAGATCCTTTTACATAGGAAAATTTTGAAACAATTTATTTGAGGTTTATTTTACTCATGTTTTAATTTAGTTTTTTAAAACATTTACAAGTATAGGAGTAATAACTCTCTCTTGATTATTGGTGAAATAAGTTCACTTTGCAAGTAAAACTTACTCTATCCCCCCTCAGCAGGTATTGGCTCCAGAACTATCCTTGTTCTTCCCTAACATGTTCCATTTCATCTTTAGAACAGTCATTCTTTAATGGAGTTCGTCACAATCATGTTCTTCGGTTTTTACTCATTTGATTCAACTAAAATGAATTTCTCTCCCCTAAAAAGAAGTCAAGGAGCATTTTCATGCCTTGAAAAAAAAAAAAGAGAGAGAGAGAGAGAAATCAAATTTGTATATGATTGCTCTCAAAGTCCCTTGCTTCAAAAGATTGAAAATGTAGTTCTAGGCAACAAAAACAATTAAACCTTATGTGCCTTTGATTCTGCAACTCATAAAATGAAACTTACTGTAAATTAAAGTTTCTCAATGTTTTATTGTGAAAAAATTGCAGACTGCTGCAGGCATGTGTTTTGAGGATCTTAGTAATCCCGAAACATGTCTGCAGCAATCTGCAATTTCTGAACTAATGTTAGGTTAAAGCTTTATTTACAGAGTGAAACAATTTATGTTTTTAGTCTAAGTTCTGATGTTCAAGTTGTTGACAATGCTTAAGGTACCTCATTTTTCATAGAATTTAATTTTTTTTGTTCTTTTTCTAGGTATATAGAGTGCCTGAAGCTGCTACTGTTTTGCTTAAGTAAGTTATTTCACTTTAAACTTAAAGTAAATGTACATGCAGTGCATTTCTCATTTGAAAAATGCTTGTGAGGTAATTTAATCTTATAATTATTCTCTCTCAAATTAAGTAAACAAAAAAAGGTTTGTATTTATATAAAATTATGTTTCTAGAAAGTCAGTTTATCAATCAGATATCAGTTTATCAGTTTCACAAGCTCACAGCTGTAAAAATGGACTTTTGTAAATTGTTCACATAAATTTACTTTTTGCTGTTTGTGTTAACTTTTTTCGGACCAGGTGAGTTGTTCGACCACAATCATTTTGTACCAAAAGACTATATTGTATCAGAAGCATTTTGTTTTCATATTTTGAATTTATTGTTAATCCTATTAACAAAGGAATTTTAAAGAATTTTGTATGGTATAAATACAGTAGAAGACTTATGACATGTGTATGAAATGAATGTTGAAACCCTTTTTACTAACAAGCTTACTTGAAAAAATAATAACTATTAAAGCTATGAAAACTCGATAGGGAGCAAACGACTATCTAATAAGTTTTTGGGGCGACTGGCCAATTAAAACCAGTTAAGTCCGAAGCAAAATAGGCATTTTCTGCTTTTGTAATAATGCATTAAAGATGCAATTTAATGTGATCAAACTTTTCGTCTGTACAAAAATCAGTATTGTGTAGTTTTTTTGTTAAGCTATAAAATTTTAGGAATAAACTTAATTGGTTTTAATTCTAAACTACTCAAATATTCATTTAAATTGTGGTTTCACATTGCATATGATGGCAGAATTGAGGTAAAGTAGTTATTTTCTGCAAGATATTTAATACTGTTAATTATAATAAAAAAAAGTTCACTGTAACAAACAAACACAGATTGCCATTGTTTCAAAATACCTTTATATTCATGCGCAATATGCACAAACTAACTGATAAATCTTCATGAAAACAATATATTTAATGCTAAAAGGGTGTGGAAGTAATTCTCACAAAATTTTTTTGTCATATCGTAAATATAACGAAAAGCAACTTGTACCTGTCACTAGCTAACATTTGATTCACAACAGACAAACAATCAATTAGCTACCACAGTTGAAATATAGTGATCTCAAACTCTGAGTCTCAAAAGTCTGAGGCTCAGGTTAATGCAAGGTGCTTATTTTATATTCCAATCATTTTTTCAACGGCTAAAAATGATTTTATCCGAATAAATTCTGAATGGTTAAAATCTGAAAGTTGAATTTATTTGCCATCGTAAAACTTCCTAAATTGCATACAGTAAAGTATTGAGAGGCCTACTTCAATGACACTCGTCAAGTAGGCGCAAAATATTAATTGACTACAAGAAATGGATCCAAGATGCCTTGGAGGTAAACTTCTGGAATAACGTTTTTTTGATTGCCTACATGTTTACATACATAAATATGTGTAGAAATTATTTAAAAAAAAACCTACATTGATTTCGAGATCTTTTTTAAATAGAAATTTACATTGTAATTTGAGTGTTACATTTTTTTCTGAAGACAACTCTTCCCTTTCACTGTAAAAATAAGTCCATCCTTTTGTTAAGTCCTAGTAGTGTAAAATAAAGGTTTGCTAAAAATGTTCCAAAGTGGCTTGAGCCCCAATCACCGCAGATTTTCGAGAGTTTACTGTATATGCATTTCTAATATGTCTAGTCACTGTGGTAAAATAAAACATTGTGTATGTACTATAAAGACATATGGGTTGCATATGATCCTCCAAGTTTTTCTATACATTTGTGAAAAAGTCAATATTTGTTTAGAATTGCTCACATGTTAATTTCAGGGAAGCTGAACAATTATTTTATTTCTTTGAGAATTCATGTTAACGAATTAGACTAAAATACTGTTATTGGACTTGTTCACTTTCTATATTGTTAATAGTATTTTAATTGAAAATCATCAGAGCACACTATGAAAACATCATTTCTATAAGCTTTAAAATTTATATTAGTTTTTCTGATGTAAGAAAAGTTCATTAGTTATTCAAATTAAAAAAAAAGTTTAAGTTAGACATATAATCTGTAAATAAAAATAGAACCGAAAAAAATGAAGAAAAAGTAAAAGAAAGGGTGATTTAGATCTGGCTGTTTGTGCATGCAAAATACTGACTGCTTGGCCATTATGTCCAGAGGCTGCAGTTTTGTCCTTGTTATGAACTTGTCAGTCTGGAATAGTGGATAACTAAACTAGTGACAGCTGTTGCTTCATTGAAGCTGAGATTACCAACAAATTGGTAGCTAAAACGAATTAAACACACCAGCGAGAGTTCTCAAGCAATAGTGTAAATTAAAGGTAAAAGCTTAGGGAAAAACAAATAGCGATCTCTGAATGTTCTTAACCAAGCTTTCTGTATTTTGCCTGTAACTCTCCCTAGTTTAAGGGCGGTAACACTGCTATTGCTTGTAGTCTGCTCAATTCTTCTAATTTGTGTACTGTTTATGTATTAATGCTTCTGGAATCCTTAATCCTCATCTGCTTCGCTTTTTCACCTTTGGAAAAATTATCTGAATCTGTTTTGGAACTAAAGCTTTTGCTTTTTTGCAGTGGGGGTGTTCGTTTTCCCGATTTGTCACCAGCTGATGGTATGCTTTGGTGTTTTTTTCCCAACTGTTTAACTGTAATTCTAGCATTTTGTGTTGATTGTGCTATGCATTTTTACAAATTGTTTTGTTTTGTTTTTTAAAGTTTAAAATGTATTCTCAAATCTTTTTGGTGGCTTTTCTATTGGTTATCTATTAAAATGCTTGTACCTTTTTTTCAATTCAGTTTCTTTTTGTTCTTTGTTTAATTCTTTGCTTTTTTTTACTTACACTGGTTTTCTCTTTGTTTAGTTAGAGCAAAAAAATCTCCTAAAATGCACTTAACACCAGGTGAATTTATATATTAAGTTTTAAAAGTATATATGCATGTTTTTTTCTTCTTTATTTATTTATTTATTTATTTTTTTTTTGCTTTATTGTTTATTAATTTTGTTTGCAGCTGAAGATGCACTATTCACTGAATAAATTCATCATTAGTTTTAACATTTTAATTACTTATATTATGGTGATGGTCAAATAGTAATATTGAGTTTTTGCTATATAACTACTTTGATTCTATATTGAATTTATCTTCTGATGTTCTTTTAAATGAAGTATGTAATATAAATATTGTTTGTAATACATTAAAGTAGCATGTAAAATTTTTCACTATTCTTCGACCTCTTACTCCTGCAATTCATCTTTAGTTTTCCGTTACCCTGTGTTTCGGTCTTTTAGTCCTCAGTTAGTTTAAAATGACTCTTTTAAAATCAATTTTATTTTTTCAAATGAAAACCAAATGCCTAAAAATTTTAACTACCCATTCTAACTTTTAAATTTATAAAATATATATATTTGCAAAGTATATTTCAAACATTCTTAATGCCGTGAGCAAGTTTCTATCATTTGTTCCAAAATGTGTTTTAATATTCAATATAGTTTACACTTTACATTGTGGGTATAATTAATACACTTGATAAATCAAGTGATCAGATTGAGTAATTCTTATCCTGGAGTGATCTATGAATCTTATCAGTGGTTTCATAACAGAGTAATTTTGAACTCGAATGGATTTCTCGAATAATTTTGAAATCAAATTAACTTCTGAAATACTTTCTTGCAAATCATTTGATTATGTTCATCTCTAACAAATTGCCAGTACAAACATTTTGAGAAAGTTTTTGTAACTATGCTGTAAAGTTTGTTACTAAAAACTTTGTCAAAAGCTGCCTGAGGTGAACTTTAACACTATAACATGCATATAACAGTTAGAGAATTTTAAAAAACTGCAATTTTAATAATCTCCAGAAAGAGCAAAGTTGACATGATATCCATTATTTAGTATGGTATTATATTTTGCTGCAAAAAAGTCTTTAAATTGCATCAGTCCTGCAGTTAATTATGTGAATAATACTTGAAATACAGTACTATCAAAATTTCTCAATTTTTTTCTTAAATTAAATTCTTAAGGAAAATCAATAGAGTATTGATCCATGAAAGTAGTGTTCTTAATTAAAAAGGTATCTAATATAATAAATAAAAGAATACTAGTGCACAAATGATGTTGATAAAAAGAAAGACACAAGTGGGGAGGTGCAAGAAGAAGCCACTGTATGATGACCATCAAAAAAAAAGAAAAAATTGAAAAGTTATGTTATGATTTTTGGGCCGTGTCTTTCATGTTTACATCGGTGTTGAACTCAGTATACATAGATCTTGCTTCTTGTGGTTGTAAATTTTATCTGAGGACTATTCCATTTCCAGTCAGGCATGCCAGTCTTAAAAGTCACATGACTGGAGATGTGGATAATTGGAGAAAAAAACTGATTTTTTTGGGCGGAGGGAGGGGTTATCTTTTTTTTCCGAAAAGTTTTATGTCATCCTAAAAAATTGAAAAACTGAAAATTTTCTAGTGCAGAATACTGTACTCGTAAAGTTATGATACTTACATTCTAATGTTTCAACTTTTTCAGGGATTTTTTTTTTTTAAATGTTTAGTACACCACATGTAATCACTGACTTAGATAAATGCAGGAAGCTGTAAGACTTTAATGTGTCTTTGTACATTAAATATTTACTCATTTTCTCAGTAAAACTAATTTTATTTATAACAGAACAAAATTAGATCAATAACGCCAGTTAGTGGAATGATTAATTTTAATGTTGTCCATTTAATATGTATACATGTTCTCACATTTGTATAAATGCATCTAAAACTGGAAGAAAAATCTTTTGCAAGTAAATTTCACAATTTATTCAGTACCGCCCCCCCCTCTCCCAAATTGCTGTCCAAAAGATTGATCTAACAATTACAAAAATCATATCCTATTCCACATTAATGGCTAAATGATTATTTGACTCATTTGGATAATTTTTGTGTTTTTTGAACGAGGCACGAGGAAAGCTGTTCACAGTTATGAAATAGAAAGGATCTTCTTCTTTTTTTTTTTTTTTTTTTTAAACAAAATGCAGAATGTGTATCATCTGTTTTTCTCCAATTACAGCCTATTTATAGTTTGTGCAATAGCAACCATTTTGCAAAAATCAGTCAAACAGTCTTTTCGAAATGGGCACAATATCAAAAGTTTAACATATAGAATTTTTTTTTTCTTTGACAAGTAAGTAAGCACCATATATCCTTTACACACTTTTTTTTCAGAAAGTACATATTTCAAGTATCTTTCATATCAATAAGTTTTTATTTTTGTTAAGCTAAGTTATTTTGTCTCAAGTGAGTCTGTTAGTTTTTACTGAAATATTAAAAACTTATCATTCAAATGGTTTGGTGATTTCAAGTTCAATTATTTATGCTAATCAATCTCACATCGCTTATCAATATTAAAAATCATAAGTAATGGAAAAGTTTAATTAAGATAGATAACTGTTTTAAGTTGAGGTTTTTGTAATTTTGAATGACAAAATATTAATATCATAGTTTTAATAATGAAACGGGTTGAGCAGGATTAATTTTTCAAAGTTTACTTATCTTGATTTTATCTCATTTGAATTTGTTCACATTTAGACAAAAAAAAAAAAAAAATTAGTTGTTTGAGTATGTTATTTCGTACTTGGGAACTGTTAAAAGCAGTCATCTATGCATTGAAATAGGTTACTTAAATTGATTATGTTACAGCATACATAGGACATATATTTTTTATGGACTGAATAATTAAAAATTTGTTTGCTTTTGGACTAAGCTTAAAATGATAAGACATAGCCTGCATATGTTGACTTTTTATACTTTTTTTTTTCATATGTGAATTGTTTTATGTATAACTAAAAATTGAATTTTTTTAGCGGAAAAATTCCAAGAGAATTTGTTGAAGACGATGATGGCTATGGAAGAAACTTATTTTTCTCTTGCATCTACATGTAATAGAAATTGTCTAGTTATATGTGATAGAGGAACAATGGATGCAGCTGCATGTAAGCTTAAAATTTTAATACTTGTGACTTAAATTGTCTTTAATACTTACATAATAACTTATCTTGTCTTTATCGCTTACATATTAAATTATTTAATATTTATGTATTAAATTATGCTGGCGTTTAGTTGTGCTATTATAATATTTTTAAATTATACTTGGGGTCTCACCCTTGCTTTCTAAAATTCATCAACCCCTGAATATTACTTTGTAACTTTATTTGCGTTGTGAAAAGTTAGTCAGCTAGAAAGAATTTGATTAAAATGCACTTTAGGATTAAAACAAAATACAAATCCCTTTCCAGTAGAAAAAATAATTAAATGATAAAGCTGTCATTATAATTAGAACAATGTGAAAACACTTTTGTTTGAAGGAAAAAACAAGTTCTGTCAAGAACTAAATGAGCCTACTTTCCCGTACATCGATATCGGCACAATATTCTCTTGATTATCTGAGACTGAAAATTATGTCAAACATACCTTTTTAGCACTTAAAGCTGATTTTTAAAAGCAAAATATACCCCTCTCATCAGATGAAATAGACACGTAAAAAGTAAATAAATGAATAAAGTTTTGTCGCACTTTAAAGAATGTAACTGTTACAGTTACAGTTCTTCAGTAGAAAAATTCCTCAATCGTTTTTAAAAAAAAAAAAATTAAAAGTGCAAGAAACATCACAACACATTTTATCAAAGAAAAAAAAAACAAAGAGAAAAAAAGACTTATGAATTTCATTTTCAATCTGTTGCCAGTTGTTAAATATAAATAAAGAATAAAATGCCCTCGTGAATGAAAAAATTTTGTTACAAAAAAAAAATCGTCTGCCAAAAGAAAAAAAAATAATAATAAATTCATGAAATAAAACAAATGAATAAATAAACAAAAAATCGTCTGCACAGTCAGTCTTTTTTTTTTTCTGAGCCTGCATTTCCGCCATATTTGCGGAGTCAGAGTCGGAATCAGAGTCCTCACAGAAGATTATTCAGAAAAGTACTTTACAATACATTATTTATCAAAACTATTTTAAACTAAGTTCAGGATCAACATTCAACTTAAAAATTTCCCTGTACGAACTAATGTAAAGTTTTTTTTCTTCTGAAGGGTTCAACATTGAACGTAACATGGTTCAAATCAAAACATGAAATGTGGGAATGGGTCTCTCCGAGATCTTTCGAACAAAAAAAAGTTTATTCAATTCGACGGTTCACTTAAACGTTATTAGGTGGGGAAAGGTTGCTTGAACGGTTCAATGTTGGACCAAAAATGTTCAAATTGAAAATTTAAATACGGTAATAAATTATCCTTGCCGAGATGCTTCGAACAAAAAAAAGTTTGTTTAAATCGGACTGTTCACTCAAAAGTTATTAGAGGTGACAGCTTGTTTGAACGGTTCAATGTTGAACGAAAAATTGTTCAAATCGAAAATGTAGATGCGGGAATGAAGTATCCTTGAAAAGATCTTTCGAACAAAAAGAAGTTTGTTCAAATCGGACTGTTCACTCCGAAGTTAACATCGCGGGACAGGTTGTTTGAACGGTTCAAAGTTGAACCAAAAATTGTTCAAATCGAAAAATCAAATATGGGAATGAGCTGTACTCGGCGAGATCTTTCCAACAAAAAAGTTTGTTCAAATCGGAATGTTCATTCAAAGGTTATTAGGGGGGGGGGGGACAGACCGACCGACACACAAATTCCCCATCTCAATACCCTACTTTCTAATTTTTAATTTTTTTAATATTTTTTTTTACGTTCTTGTTTCTTTTTGACTTTTTTTTGGATTTGGCGATATTTTTTGGACTTGGCGATATTTTTTGGATGGCGATATTTTTTAGATGCATTAACGCTTTGAGCGGCCGTGACGTAAAATTCCGCATTTAGTTATTTTACCGAGTTAATTTACAGTCTAGAATATTTGAAAAAAGTACCAATATAATTAGGAACTTAATTATTCAACTCTAATTAATTTCAAAATGGTTTTACTTGATTACTTGGAGGGAGAAAATAAAATATTAAGGGGTATTAAAGTAGAATGCATGGCGCTTAAAGGGTTAAGCCACTTTAATACTTTTTTCGTCTTTTTTTTTATTTTTAACTTGAAAGTAGACTGAAAAAGAGTTCACAAAATTCAAAATGCTTTAAAGTGCACCCCTTTTAGAGTCAGAAAATTTTTTTTTGTCAAATTTCGCAGTTTTTTCACAGCAAAATGGTTGCCATTTGAAAAGTCCTTTACAATTTGTGGTTTCTAATAACATTTTGCTCCTTAGCTAGGTTCTGGAATCGAGTAAGTTTTAGATTTTTTTCTAACCTAGCAGCCCTTTTATTTTCTGTTTTAATTTATTGAGAAGCCATGGCCTATATACCTTGGGTGGTAACTTCTGAGGGAGTGGAAAATTAAAATGCGAAAGCACGGATCTAAAATATTCAAAAGGGGTCGTCACTCAGTTGGCAAGATTAAAAGTGCTTACAATTTCATTGTTAGGCCTTTCATTTGCGGGGAAGAGCTCTTGCTCCTCCTTATAATATTATCAGAGATGATTTAAATTTCACCTTTAGAACTTAAATTTTGAAAATTTTTGGGGAAATTTTAAAACTTTTTCCAATTCTTCCGTCCCTTCTTTCTTAGTTTGGCCAAATGTAAAGTACAATGGTGTTTTTGGAACTTCAGTTACAAATGGTTACAATTTTTGGAGGTTTACTTCTCCTCCTTCTCTGCACGTTTTAGAATTCAATTTCAAAGGATCATCAAAGAGAGAACCCAATTCTTACCCATTCACTAAACTCGCCAAAGATAGCCTAGAATTGCATTTAACCCTTTGAGCGGCCCTGACGTAAAATTCTGTTTTTCGACACAAATTACTATGTGAATTTACTGTACAGAATTTTAGAAATAAGTACCAGCAAAATTATAGTTATTAAATTCAAGTTGATTCCAAAACATCGAATTCAATTACTTCGAGAGAGAGAAAATGTCTGGAGGAGAGACCTCGAACGGTGTGATATCACTGAAAGTAGTCTATAATTTAGTCTTATGGTTGTCAATTAAAAAAACAAAAACAAAAATTCTTGTAGGAAATCACTAAAGCACCTTTTAACAATAACAACACTTAAGCACCTAAAGATAGCCCATTAAAGTATTCTTTAACACTACTTATTTCTTTTATCAACTTATTTTGCATGTAAAGTCATTTCTGAAATAAGCATATTGCTTGTCTTCTTTGAAACCAATATTAAGGCATATAAATTTTTAACTAACTTTTTGAATGTTTGAATAGTTTTGCTTGAGCTATGAATATCTTCATTTAGTACGATAATTTTTTTTTTTTTTTTTTGAATACTTAGAGAGTTTATGGGTATAGAATATGCTCATAAATTAGTTATGTGTTAAATCTAATTGATATTTAAATACATACATTCTTTTTTCAGTTGTTGCCAAATCTGTTTGGGAAAAAATGTTGGAGGCAAACAACTGGAATGCTGTACAATTGAGGGACAATCGTTACAATCAAGTTGTTCATTTGGTAAGTGTCATAGGGTGGTCTAATCTTACAAGTATAGCTTTTAGCCTATCTAGATGTATTAAAATTCAAATATTCTTTGCTTTATAACATATATCACAGACCTGCCAACTCTGCGGTTTTTTTCTCCTGTCGCTCTTACTTCCTTATTGTTAGTTTGAGCATTTATTTCTCACTTTTTTTTATTCCATTCCCAGTTGTCTATTCATTATAAAATGCCAATGACAGGTTTGCTCAAAATGTTTCTAAGCTTGGTGGCATGTAGTGATTTCTTGCCAAATTTAGGGCTAAAAATTATGTCAACTTGATGATGTCTCTGAAATTTCCAATGGTGCATGGCAGGCAAATCAATATACAGATGAAGTTACAAAAACAGCAATCATTTTGAGGGCAAATTAATGGAATTAGTGTCAAAATTGTGTTTGTATCATCTGCAAGATCTTCAACTTCTATTTCGTTGAGGAATACAACAACTGATGTGTATGTAACACTAATACAGTACAACCTCATTTATCCTGACTAATTGGGACCAACGGAATTCTATCTGGATAATCTGAGAATTATGGGTAATAAGCAAAGGAAATCCTAAAATAGATGTATCAATTATTTAAAAAAAAATGTTTTCTTAAGAAAATAAGAATGGTTTTCAAGATAATACAATATTAAAAATTAAAAAAGAATCACATATTTTTTAACAAAGAATTGTTCCACTCTTTTGTTTCAAACATAGTGAAGTTTGTATGAAGCATGATCATGGAAATGCTTTAGCATTCATAGATCAAAATAAAAAGTTAATGTTTGGTATACTTTTATAATGTTCTTGTTACCATAATTTAAAATCCACACCTAGATGAATATAAAATTTAAAATTGGAAAAAAAAACCCCAACAAACTTGATCAAGAAATCTGCTTAAACGAGGGTGGATATATGGGGTTTTACTGTTCAGCCATTCAGAACTTTCTAGTTCTATTTTTTGTATGCATGCTTGAATAGTGTAGAACATTTTTAAATGCTAGCCAATTACTTAGACATTATGGGATTTTTAATGACAATATGTTTCAAAAATAGATTACTGCTGCAAATGGAGCAGAAGATTTTTATAATATTGAAGACAATAATTGTAGAACGGAAGGGTTGGAATTGGCTCGAGAGAGAGACCTTCGAGCTGCAGAGGTAAGAAATATTTTTATTTTTATTATACACTAGGTGGCCAAAAGTATCCGGACACTTTCAAAAATTCACATTTTTACATATAGCTCGAGAAATAAGTGATCAATTGTTCTTTAACTTTAGTCATACAAAATATAGGCTTCACCGAACATTTCCAAGTTGAAATTAAATTACCCTTGCATTTGGGGGACGACAAGAAGGGGGTTGAAAGAAAAACCGCTTTTTGATCATAACTCTTCGAAAATAGCTCGGAATAAGCTATCAATTTCAGTAATTAATTAGCATACTATGTATAATTACTGTACAAATTTTTATGAACGTACCGCTCTTACTTCTGAAGATATGAAACATTTTTGAAAAAACGGCAATTTTATTTGAAGGGTTTTTGCTCATAACACGCAGAGTTTTTTAATCAAACCTTATCACAACTTCAGGAAAGATGACAAAATACAAGAGAAAGAACATACTAAAGCGGTAAATAAAAATATTAAAAATTCGATGAGATATGAACGTTAAAAGGAAATAATTTTTCACGGCGCATGCGCGAACGACAGAAATTTATAACTACAAAAATATTGTAGCCTGATTTATACTGCATCTTATAAAAAAAGTTTCAGTTGAATATCATGAAAAATGAAAAAGATATCAGCGATCTAGTGAGCTGTATTTCATTCATTCTCAGGCAATACATAAATAGTGAGGGTCTGTCCACAAAGAGCTATTTTTAAATTAAAGGTTATTGCGTCGTCTTTCAAAACCAACGTTTCAGAGGGTGTTCGGATACTTTTGGAAACGTACGTATAAGGTCTTTTTGACCGAACAGACGAAATGTGACTTCTATGCCGAATATAAATTTTCAAACTGTATACAATTTAACATTGAAAAAAAATGATCGATTGTCACCACACTATTTGTGAACAACCCCTCACTATTTATGTATTGTTTGCGACTGAATGAAATACAGCTCACTAGATCGCTGATATCTTTTTCATTTTTCATGATATTCAACTGGAACTTTTTTTATAAGATGCAGTATAAATCAGGCTACAATATTTTTGTAGTTATAAATTTCTGTCGTTCGCGCATGCGCCGTGAAAAATTATTTCCTTTTAACGTTCATATCTCATCGAATTTTTAATATTTTTATTTACCGCTTTAGTATGTTCTTTCTCTTGTATTTTGTCATCTTTCCTGAAGTTGTGATAAGGTTTGATCAAAAACTCTGCGTGTTATGAGCAAAAACCCTTCAAATAAAATTGCCGTTTTTTCAAAAATGTTTCATATCTTCAGAAGTAAGAGTGGTACGTTCATAAAAATTTGTACAGTAATTATACATAGTATGCTAATTAATTACTGAAATTGATAGCTTATTCCGAGCTATTTTCGAAGAGTTATGGTCAAAAAGCGGTTTTTCTTTCAACCCCCTTCTTGTCGTCCCCCAAATGCAAGGGTAATTTAATTTCAACTTGGAAATGTTCGGTGAAGTCTATATTTTGTATGACTAAAGTTAAAGAACAATTGATCACTTATTTCTCGAGCTATATGTAAGAATGTGAATTTTTGAAAGTGTCCGGATACTTTTGGCCACCTAGTGTATGTTATTTCTTGTTTTTAAATTTGAAAAACTTTACTTACTTTTGAACATATACCTCTCTGTAGGCTTGGATTGGTCATCCTTACATTGATGTCATAGATAATTCAACTGACTTTGATACGAAGCTAAGAAGACTCATTGCTGTAAGTATAAGTTATTTTCGAGAAATTTTAAGTAAATTAGCAGAAATAAATTCAACTAATGTAGAGCTTTTGTTAAGGGAGCATAACAAAGATGAAGCGAGATTAAAATAAAGGAGATAGGCATCTCCTTTATTATAAACCCCTGTATGAATTTTTTTTGTCTGGTAGTCAATTGTATTGATGCAAACTATTTAGCATTAAATTAATGAAGCTACTCTACATTGCAATTTGTTTCTGTTCATCATTCTTGCATGGTATGAATAGCTTTTAGTCTACCAGAAGGGAAATCGTATCATTGTATTAGCTCAATTTCTACTTCTTGTATCGATCATTGTGTTAGCTCAATTTCTGCTTACTAAACTGGGGAAGGGTAAGTCATGGTTACGTTTATGTTGTTGATCCCTTTTCAGACTCTTTTTATTTCCCCTTTTGTACTAATCTCTAATAGAGCCACTGCAAAGAACCTATCTTTAAAAAACTGCCTGGAAAATGTTAAATAACAAGCGCATTTCAGCATTTTCCCTCGTCTGGAGTTGACCGGGGACATACTAATTAAATTACGCCACCTTAAAAGTACTGCTCCCTCACTAAAGGAGCAAATGGTAAAAACGCCAGTAAGAATTTTCTCTGACATTTAAAGATTAAGTGCTTGATTAATTTCGCTTCTAAAAACCAAATGAACAAACATTACAACAAAAAATGTTTTTAAAAGGCGACGGTGAAACTTTGAGATAAGCGGAGTGATTTCTAGTTAATGAGAAAAATTCAGTATTACAACATTTACAACAATTTGAGACCAACCAAAAACTTCAACATAAGTGGAAATTCGAGTTAAGCGAAGTCGAGATATCAAGAGTCGACTGTATTATTCGTAATTCTATTAATTGTTGCAGTTTAACCACAACTCTTTTAATCTTTCACTTTCAGTTAGTTATCTACGCCTAAAATTTTGTTTCCCAGTCTTGTTATCAACTTTGCAATTGTATTATTGTTAAATTTTCAAAAAAAAAAAAAAAAAAAAAATGGAAGCGTTTTCAACATTCTCCATTTTTTTTAAATTTTCTCTTTGATTATTGTTTTCTTTTCTCTATTAGTATTTTTTACCTTCTTTCAAGAGTGACATATTATTCACAAAATATGAATTAATCCTTCATTCTTTTTAGAGTGTATGTCGAAGAATTGGTATTGATACAGGTGACCGATTGGCTACCAATAGCCACAAACTGAAATTCTTAGTTGGAAATTTGGCTGATGACAAGGTAACCATGCAGTTTTTTTTAAAATTACGTTTCTATTCTTCAATATTATATGAATTGCAACATTTTGATTTTCATTTTTGATAACTATTAGCCATGAATATTCACTGTTAATGAATATACTTGTTCTTATATTGGTCTGTATTTTGAAGTATATTTTTAAAAGCAGTTTTAATCCGTTTCTCCTAATGTCTTCTTCAAATTATTACTCATTAATTGTATGATTGTTGTTTAGTCTTTGTTTTTGAACTGAAATAGTTTTTATAGTAATATTTTATCCAGACTGTTGTAAAGAGTGATACAATTATAAATTTATTTCAGGAATTTCCTCCATTTCAAGATTTTGAAGTTGTCCACGACTACCTTGTTACTTCTCATCCGAAAGTTCAATCAAGGTTGAGAAAGAGAGGACAAAATGGTAATGATTTAAGGGAGCATCTACTCCTGACACTGCACTTAAAACTACTAATTGTGCAATTGTTAGTGCACTATTCTTCAGTAATGGCAACTTTTGCATCTTACAAAACTAAAAAAAAAGAAAAAACATTTTATAAAGCCCATACTTATTTTTTTAAAGCAATGTCATATTTAAATGAAAAATGATCAAATAGGCTTTGTGCTGAACTATATTTGAAGTTAAAAATCAACGTAAATAAATGATAATGTCATATTTCACTAAATGTCAATTTCACTAAAAATACTGCTGGCAGAGCAGCTTCGCAAATATCAAGTTGAAACTAAGACTTACCTTAAGAAAGATATTAATTTATTGGAAAGGGTACAAAGGAGGGCTACAAAGTTAGTGAATGGACTTTCTAATTTAGACTATGATTCCAGACTTAGAATGCTTAATATGTATAGTCTTGAGCAAAGGAGAACCAGAGGGGACATGATTCAGTTGTTTAAATTTATCAAAATGAAAGATGTTATAGGGTTAAATTTTTGCACGGAAAGCAGGACAAGGGGTCATTGTTGTAAGGTGTTTAAATCTCAAGCTAACCTGGAAATTCGGAAAAATTACTATTTTAGCAGAGTAGTGGGAACTTGGAATAGTTTACCGGAAGAGGCGGTAAGGAGCGAGGGAGTAGATAGTTTTAAGAGGGCCATTGATCTTCATTGGGATCTATAATTTGACTAGGACCAGCCCAGTTGGGCCCAGAGCCTGTTGCTGGTCGTCACATTTGTATTTGTATTTGTAAGTTGAAACTTGATGTTTTTTAACTTCTGAGAACAGTTTTCCTTTTTTATATTTCACTAAAGCTTTTTTATATTTTACTGCTGGCAGAGCAGCTTCGCAAATATCAAGTTGAAACTTGATGTTTTTTAACTTCTGAGAACAGTTTTCCTTTTTTATATTTCATTCAAATAGCATCAAACATAATTGATTAGATCTGATTTTTAAAGTTTATAGTATATTTCACTAAAGTCATATCGATATTCAATAATTAATTTCCAAAAATCAAGATTTTACATTTTTTGAAGCTAGAAAAGTTCAGAATTTTCTTTTTAATTTTGACAATAATACTTTGATATCTAGAATACTTTTGCGTAAATGTTGATTTTTACGTATCTGGGGCTTATGTATGTATGCATGTGTTACATGTTAGAATGTGGAGAAAAAAAATATAGTGTAGAAAACAAGTATTGCATGATGGTTAATGTCAATAAGAAGCTGTAAGGAAAATACTAATTTTGTTTTTACTGGCCTAACACTTCTTTTACGATGAAAACTTAACATATTATTCTGTAAGACTTCAATAAAGTAATTAGATTTAAACTTACTTTGTAACTTTAGGAATCCTTGAATTGAAAAAAATAATCATACAAAAATATGCAGCTAAGATTTAACATAAAAACTCTTCTCCAATAAAGTGTTGCTCTTAGAGTACACATCAGCAGCTATATTTATGTTTAAATCAACAATGCAGGCATAATTATCATTTTGCTGATGTTGAATTCCCGCTAAGACGGATTTTTCAAGTTAAGGGATGGTTAGAACTGAAAACTGAGGGACAAGTTTCAAACTACATTACTTTAGTAAACTATCGCATTTGGAACAAAATATTTTTAATGTGTGAAAAACTGAATAATTCTTAATTAATTAAATTATTGAAATAAAATGTTCTTTATTAGCTTTTAATTTTGTCACTTGTCTATTTTAAAAATTGTCTGGGGAACAGTTTGGAAATTATATACATTTAATACAAACACTTTTAATATTTATAAGGATTTGACTTTAAATAACTTTTCTAATTTTGTAAAGCTATACTAACAATGTAAACAAATAAAGCATATCTTCCTTAACAAAATTTTTGGAGTAATGATGAAGCAACGTTAAAGTTCCCATTACTAGAGAATTGCCTTGATACTTAAAATATTTAATTATAATATTTCCTTGCTTTTATTAAATTTAAAAAAATGCTAGTAGCAAATAGTGTTTGTTCTAGTTACTTTTACCTTGTAATACTGCTTTTTTTTCTGTATTAAGTATGTGTTCAAATGCATATATTTTTATTTTTAGGTAATTGGAGCTATATGCACACCCAAAGACGTTATGATGTTAAAACTCAAGTTATTGAGGTTAAAAGGCAGATAACTCAACGAGATTATATTGTAAGAATTTATTGATTCTCATAAAATGTGTGCTGAATGTTATTTTTATGGTTGTAAACATTGCCAGTGTTGAAATTATTTGTCTAAGAAATTGTTTTGATTTTAAGATATTTGATTGAAAGCATATTGTTTATATTTCATATTTTCTAAAACTTTGGTAATTTGTCTTGAATTGTATTTCCTTTTCTCAGTCATTATCTATATTTCTATTTTCCTCTCTAATATTTTATGAACTTTTTTTTGTCCTTTTTTAATTAGAACATGCTTGCTCAACGTGATGATAAACATTTTACTGTTTATAAGAAGAGAAGAAGCTTTATGCTGAATAATGTTTACATGCAAATGGATATTTATAAACACCCTTGCCATCCGAGGTATTTTATGTTTTGTAATTTGATTAAAAAGTTTTCACCTTTTCAGCAAAATAATAAGCATACTTATTTGAACGATCCTTTAACTTTTGCTTTTAGATTCTTATAACTTTCCAAAAATTATTACAAATGCACATAATTTTTAATACACAAGTAATCTGCTTTATCAAAGTCTGGAAAACTTGAAACTTTTAGATAGTCTTAAGCCTGATTTGTACTCTCTTATCCAGGCAATGTAGAAAATGAATGTCTGGAGATACTGAGCTGGAACCTTAAGAAAACATACATGCAAGAAAAAAGTTGCTTAAAATTTTTTGCAGCAATTCGTTCATTTACTACTCCCCTTTTTAAGTGTGATGTTCTAAAGTTGATATTTTGCCACAAACCAGTTGAATCCTAAATGGAACCATTTTTTCCAGAAAACATTCTTATTCCAATTTTGACCCTTAGATATTGTAAAGACAGTTTTAAAACTTCAAAATTCACCAGCTTCAAGCTCTGGAAATAAAATACTGAGTTTTAATTATTTTTTAAAAATATCAAGTACCGTAAAATGGGGTGTATAGGAACAGCGGGGTCAATCGGAACAAAACTTCCCAACCGTACAAAGAAATTCTTCATAAATATACTATTTGGTATTTTTCGCCATGAATTTTTTTTTTTTAGAAAAGTAAGATCATAGGAAGTAGGAAAAAAATACTTTTGTCAATCTGGCAACGCTACTGGCTTCTAAAGAGGGCTGCACGTTGAATGCTAGAAAGAATCACATTTTCATAGACTGCAAAACTTCATATGCAAGAACAAACCTTCTTATATTTAAAAACTATGAGTGGTATGTTTCAATTATACATGTATCTGAACAACAGAATACCACATTAGAATTTACATTTTTTATAAATTGTGTCATAAAAGTGAAGAATTCTGAAAAATGCCATGGGAAAAAAATTTGCGGGGTGAATCGGAACACTTAGTTCTGTTGTTCCAATTCAAACTTATTTGAAGGAAATTGTTTGAAAAATCAAGATTCTAACCCCAATTCTTCTAATCAAGACAGGGACAAGGATTTATTACTGTTTATCCCTTCTCGTGAGCAACTAGATCTTAGAATGACAAAAGATTTTTTCTCCAGGAGACTTTTTTTTACTTAAAATAAAAGGGAGAAAGTCACATAGACTTTATGTAGTAAACGTCCAGCACACAGACAGTGATGAATAAGCGAAAAAATCTTTCAGGACAATCCCCGAAACCCAGAAATTTCAAAAAACTAAAGAAAAGGCAGAGTTCATCCCAGGAGATGTTATGAAAAAACTTAAGCCAAGTCACAATTGCTAGTTTTAAGGACAAGTACATATTTGTGGACGACATGAGTGACTTCCATTCATGTTAAATCTTTGCATTTCAATTCAAAAGCTTTTCTTAAAATTACTTTTCATTTTTCATAAGTTCAAAATTATTTTGAATTTTCACAAATTATAAACGTTTACTGGTACTGAAATTATACATTTATTTGACAGTAATTATCTGTTCTTATTCTCCCCCATCAATATTACTCATGTTTGTGAGACCTATTACAGATTAAATTGAAAAAAATAAAAATTTTAACAAGTGTTCCGATTGACCCCTATCAGCGGGGTGATTCGGAACACCTATAATTTGCTATATATTTTAATAATAATTGCTCAAAATCTTTTGTCTTTGCTTGGAATATCAAAAGTAACGCAAAACCGAAGTTTTTACCCAAAAAATCAAATTTAAAAAAAATCTTTTAACTGCTTTTTTTACAATCAAAGCTGAAAAGTGTTCCGATTAACCCCATTTTAAGGTATCCAAAATAGGCGGAGCATATTTCCGCCACTTGTAAAGATACGGAACTCTATGCCCCTTCCTCCTTTCTGGTAATCTTAACGCTTACTCGCAAAGTTTCTCCATCATTCTAGCTTTTGGTTAATATTGCATTGAAACTTCTCTAAAGTGACCACTTTCCATTCCTAAAAAAAGTGGTCATTAATAGAGATTGATCGCTCTTAGAGGTCGTATTTGAACACTTTAAATGAAGGAATTAAACATTTTATTTTCAAGTGTTTAATTCAAAATTTGATTAGTTTTACCATTTAGTAAATAATGGAGAAAATTGGTGCTTCAGAAAACTGCTCGCTAATGGAAGTAGTCGCTCATAGAAGTTTTGCTGTGTTAACAGTTAATCGATTTTGTCATGGAGATTGACTATATGAAGGCCAAACCAAACATCTTACTACATTTTATCAAAGTTTACCTTCATAGTGTTTAATAAGGTCAATTAGAGATTCACTATTGTGAAACACCTACTGTGAGGTTGAGTCATTAGTAAGGCAGATAATGTTATGGATCTATGTGTCTTAATAAATGAGAACTTCAAGTTTAGCCAACAGTGCAGCATAGCTAGTAAGAAAGCCAATAGGATGGTTGGGTTTATTAATAGATCTATTTCAAACAAATCTAAGAAAGTTCTTCTGCCTCTATATAGAAGTTTGGAAAGACCTCATTTGGAGTATGCTGTTCAGTTTTAAGGGGTACAAGGAAGGGCTACAAGGTTAGTAAACTGATTTTCTAATTTAGACTATGATTCCAGACTTAGAAAGCTTAATATATGTGTAGTCTTGAGCAAAGGAGAACCAGAGGGGACATGATTCAGTTATTTAAATTTATTGAAATGAATAATGTTGCAGGGTTGGATTTTTGCACGGAAAGCAGGACAAGAGGGCATTGTTTTAAGCTGTTTAAATCTCGGACTAATCTGGAAATTCGAAAAAATTATTATTTTAGCAAGGTAGCGGGAACTTGGAACAGCAGTTTACCGGAAGAGGCGGTAAGGAACAATGGAGTAGATAGCTTTAAGAGGGCCACTGATCTTCCTTGGGGTCTTTAATTTGACTAGGACCAGCCCAGTTGGGCCCGTAGCCTGCTGCTGGTCGTCTTTTTTGTATTTGTATTAACTAAAGCACATTTTATAAGTTTAATCCTTGTGAATTATTTCGGCACCATACACCAGCAGATCCTTAAACACTGGTAGAAGAGGAGACTTAAGGCTATCTGGTCCTTTTTTGTTGTAGAAGAAGAGGCTCTAGTCTATTACCATCATGGGAACCAATTTCTGTCTTCTTCTAATATTGGGTGCAAAAGAAAAATAGAAAAATAACTCTTCTTTGGTGCAGCTTGTTCTTATCGAGCACTGAATTGGATGATGCTAAAAGTTCTCAGCGCTCAGAAACTTGTTTTTAGGTCTCTACATATGCAATTTGCATTTTTTTAATTAAATATCTATCACATTTTTTTCCCTGATGTATTTTGCATAATTCTATCAGCGTCAATATTATACATATTTCCGTCAAACAAATCTTTAATATTTTACCTTATATTAACTGTAGACCCCCTCCTTTTTATGTAAATAAAGTTGTATATATATATAATCAATTCCTACAACAGAATTTGTAGGTTATTTTTATCTTTTTATTGCAGCAACATTTTTATGAATTTTAAATTGAGTGATTTTAATATTATCTTAATTAGTAATAGTTTGCATGATTAAAATTTTCATTACATTGTATTTCTTTTTGCTGTACCTTTTCCAATAATAAGTTACTCCCCTTTAATAAGTTAGTACTTTAATTTAGAGGTTTTTATTGAACTTATTTTTTTTCTCATACAGTAATTTTCTTTTAATACCTAACATTTTATTATGATACAGGTTTCCATGAATAGGTTAAAGAAACTTTTTTCATTTTTTTTGTTCAAATGTTTAGATAGTATTTTTATAATTTTCAGGTGTACTGGTTTAATTTTGTTGGAGACTTATACCACTCTCAAAGGTGATGAATTGTTAGGCCGCTTGCCACCTTTTTTGAATGTCGTTAAGGAAGTAACTGGTGATCCTTCTTTTTCGATGTTCAACCTATCTTTGAAAAGTGACTGGACACCAAACAAATTACAAAATGTTAACAATTGTGCAGATGGGGCCTATAAAACAATTATTGGATGTTAAACTAATAGTACAATATTTTGAGTTTTTTAGTTGTGATGTACCTTTGTTAGTGTAGTAATTATTGTAAAGAGATAATCGGTTTCACCCCTTGTTTTTATTTGATGTTAGAGCTAAATCATTTATACATTTTGTTATTGTTGAAAAATTTTGCAAGTTTTCCATTATTTAAACTAGTATTACATTTGAAATATTCTTTATTAATGTTATAGAATGCAAATGCATTGGTATTTTTTCTTGAAAAGGATTTGGAAAACTTGCATTAGTTTTTGGAAATATTTTAATTATAGTTAGCTACAAGTAAAGCTAGAATTTTATAGCAAAGTTTGTTCTGTTTAAAACATTATTTTAAATTTAACTTAGTTGCCAAAGGCAGAATTTTTGGTGTACTTATAGTTTAAAACTCAAGTGAAATGTTAATGATATATAGCTAGCTTTTAGTCGTTTACTGAAAACAACTTTTTCTGTTTTACATCTTGTTGAAAATTTGTATGTTGTGGGATGAAAAAGGTATTTATATTAAATTTCACCTCCTAAAATGTGATAACAATTTCTACAGTTTGATGGAAATTTTATGTTGGGTATTGTATAGCATGATCTTTTAAATCGGCCAAATGTCTTTCTTTCATAATTTCTTCTGAATGTATTTCTCTTATGAATCTATTATGTTTATTACCTTTGCATTTCTGATGTTTTACACTGTTCCCTTTTTTTATTTTTAAATCATTTTTTAAAGAAATTATTCCCGATTGGAGTATTATTGAGAGTTTTTTTATTTGCCATGCTTTTTTTTATTAAAATAATAAGTTCTAAACTCAGTTATGTATTAATGGGTGTTTTTTACATAATTAGCAGTTTAGGGTACTTATTTAACTGTTCAAATATTTATTTTTTATTGTTACTTGTTATGGGCAGTTTTCAATATACATTTTTTAGTCCCGTTATCGAAAGGAGCTGTTTATTTTCCATGTAATGTATTTATTTTTTCTGTGATTCAGTTCATCCTCTTATACTCTCACGTTTATACACATTTGATCTAAAAAGTACTTGTTCATATTTAAATTTTATTTTTTTACTTATAAGCGATTTTAATACATACTTAATACATAACTTTTTCAGGAGTGTATCAAGTATATAGTAAAAGAACTATTACTAAGTTCACATTCTTATTGGATATTTTTACTTTGTTTAGTTTTTGTTAAATTTTAATCATTAAAACTTTAAATTTTTGTGATAATATCCTTGTAACTTTTCGATAAAATATCATTACTTTCACCAAACTTGATTTGTAGGCAGTATTAGTATTAATTTCAATACTTCCTGTACCTAGTGCACCACCATCTAAACAGTATTTATTTTACAAAATTGTGTACTTTCTGTTTGTGTACTGTGATTTACAAGGTTTGAGCTGGAAAGGTATTATCTTAATCAGTTATGTTTTATGATTTTAACAATCCCTCCTCTCCCCATAGGGAATGCTTAGTGTGCTTCTCCACTAAAAATATTAGTTTGAATTTCTCTTGTTGGCAGTATGAAAAACTTAAAATTGTTCAAAAAAATATCCATAAAATTGACAAAAATAAAAGTATGTTCTTCATCAAGTGCTCTTTTGAAAAAAATTTGCTCAATGCAATTCTGACTTTCTTCATGGTTTATGTAGGATTGAAATTTTCCGATAGATGAGAATGTTACTTTTTTTTTTTTTTTGAACCGTTCAGAAATGAACAAATGAAGGTTCGAACCATATTGAAAAACAAGGAATGAACTGCTCTAGCTGAGAACATTCAGACAAGAAATGTTTTGCTCAAGATGGACTATTTATCACCTGTAAAGCTATTGGGGGAAGGGAGGGAGAGACTGCATGACATTTTCCCCATCTCAAAACTCTACTTTTGGAAACATAATTTTTCAAAAGTTATTGACGTTTTTCAAATGATATTTTTATCACTCTAAGCAGTCTTTTGTACTTAATTTAATGTATAGATTGTAGGCTAAAAATGAATTTCATTTACTACTACATACTGATTTCACTGGTTTCCAAATGAATGCTTTTATATATGTAGGTATTTTTTTTTTATACATAAAATATATATAATGTATATATCAAAATCTATTTTAATAATTGCGCTAGTTCATATAATGTTTATAAAATAATGCAAAAGGTTTCTCTTAAGTTCATCTTTAGCCTTTCCTTTTAATTTTCTCTCATGAGTGTAAAAATTCTATTTTGGTGATGTCAAGTGGTATGTTTATTTTATTTTTTAAATTTATTTATTTATGTTAGACTTTTGAGCACTGACATTCTCAGTTTACTCACACTATTCAAAATATTTCACTTGATAACAATGTAATAGTAATTTATTTTTCATTTCAAAGGAAAAGTTTAATTAAAATGTCTGAATCTCATTTTTATATCTGCACTAGAATTTGTGATATTTTGTTTGCTAAGTTCATCACTATCTTTTTGCAGTTTTGTTTTTATGTTCATATGACTATTTTAAGCTTGGTTTCCGGTGAACATTTTAAGTGAGAACAGCTATGTAATAAATAATGAATATGTTCTTTTCTCTTTTTATTTGGTGTTTACTTAGTATAAGGAGCAGTGTTTTGTGTTTCAAATGTTCCTTAGTCCTTTCATCAAACAATTTTATAGTTAATCTCTTGTTCCAGAATGCACCAAAGATTAGGTACTTTATATACTTTTTGTGTTTGTGCTGAAATGGTTTGATTTTTTTCCCCATTCCGGTTATAAGATACTGTTTTGACACACAAAAGACTGAATTGCTGAAAATTTAACCAGTCAAGCATAATGATGATTGTTATTTTGTTTTTATTTTTTAATGAAATGTCTACGATTTTATTAAGTTAATTTTGTTTTCAATTCTGGTTTTTAAAGGACTATTTTTACTTTAAGTATTTTTACCCAGTCACTCTTTGATTCTTCAGAATTTAAGTTTCATTTTTCCATAATGATTGTAAGGGTAATTGTTGTTCATTATAGATTTTTTTCTTTGTTATTTTTTTACTAAAGAACCCTTCTTTTCTTTTAACGTGTGAAAGGTTTTGAAAACAGTATTTGAGTGTTTGTAATGTAGTAAACTTCAATGGGGGAAAAACAATATCTCCCTAACTTGTTTTGTGTTTTTATAAATTGAATTATTTGGAGAGAAAAATATTACCAAAAATGTCTTTTATATAGAGATTTGATAATGCAAAAAATAATAAATAATAATTAAATAAAATAATAAAGACTTTTTTAAAAAAAGAATCATAAAATGTTATATAAAACAATTTCTAACACATAATCATGAAACGCATCAGGTTTGATTGTATTTTGTCTATAAACTAGAATTCCAGTACTTTTTTTGTATTTCAAAACTAATGCTTTGATTTCTTCCAAGAGTCTCAAAACTAAATTTGTTAAGTATTACATATTTGCCATCTCTCCCGATTTGTTCGGGAAAACACCCTAATCTTGATACATTGTAGTTATTCCTTAATCAATTATAAATCTCGCAACTTTTTATAAAAATTCCCTTAAAGGGTTTTTGTGCTTCTAAAATAGTGGAAAAATTTCCTGCAACAAGACAAAATCGGGAATCAAATATCAAGAAGCATGAACGTATATCCATTGCTCTAGTTCCATTGGTTCTTTAAAATGACCTTTTTTTACATATTGCATAAAATTTTTATGTACAGTGGACCTCAAATTTTATGTTTCTCAAGCGACTGAATAAAATAACATAAAATATGGGAAAGACGTAGAAAGCACTTGCTTAAGGGACCTGCCGGGAAAAACGTTAATTTCGAAGAAAACTTTGATTCAAGGAACTTAAAATCCGAGTTTCACTAATACTGATTTCTTAGTTAGAAAAATATCTTCAAAAGTTCCAAAAATTTTCAGATCACTTTATAAATTCAAATCTCTTTTGAATATAAATCTATTTGTTTAAAAATCTGTCTAACTTTCATTTTGCATTGCTGGCAGCTATGATATTCTTCTTTTATATTTTTATCTATTTTTTAAACACAATAAAAGCCAAAGAAGAATTTTAAAAAATGTTTAAAAATTCTGGTACTTAAGGGTTAAATAACTAAATGTTCATAAACATTAATGAAATGTTCATTTGCAATTGTAGAGAAAAATTTCAGTATGATCTTGTTAGTTCATATGTTTGCAGGATAAATATATTTGCTTGGTGTATAATTTTGGAACTTTATAGTTGATTCAAAAATATACAATGAATAATGTTGCATTTTATACTTGTAATTTTGAAGAAAACCTTTTGAAGTGTAAATATTTACATTCTCAGAAGTTTATACGTATGTTTATGATCTTCATGTATGGAATAATAGCTGTGAATAATTATTGATAGCATGATTTTTATTGAATGAATTGTGTGATAAAAGCAAATTAAAAGTCATGAATATCCAACCAATAGCTCAGATGTCACAATCTATTAAGTTCCCATTCATTTCAAGAATATGCTTTTACAATTAAGAATATTTTTATTTTCGAATATTGTAAAAATGTCTGTATAAATATGTAAATTGAAGATGTATTACCTGCAATTTTAATGAATGCTATAATTTATGTATCTATTATATTTTTAGATTTTATCAATGTTTTTCAGTGCTGTAGTAAGATTTTAATTGTACAGCAGTATGTACTGAGAGTGCTATAGTTGTAGAAATATCTTAGGGAAAAATTTAAGTCTACATTTATGTTGCAACATACACAAAATAGTTATTAGTTAAAACTAGTCATAAAAAATATGCAACTATTAAGTTCAGAAATTACTTCCTTAGATGAAGATAAATGTACTTATTTAGTAGTGTGTTTTATAAATGTTACATCATTTCAGAAAATTTCAAAATACAAATTCTGAAACTTAATTGTATCTATCTTTTACCTTTTCCAATATCTGTTATAATTCTTAGTTGCACGTTTTTTGACAATAGTACTACTTTAGTTACATTTGCTTGTCATAACCTTTAAACTAATCATTCATTTTAATTTTCCGTTGCAAAGTATTTCAAGTCATTAGTTTTCCATTAAATCATGCAGTAGATTAAAATTATTTAATTATTTTTTAAATGTTTGATATAATTATTGCCATAAATCTATTCAATTGCATACACTATTGCAGGAGAAAACTGATACATTAATTTGGTAATATTAATATGATCGCTTACTGAATCTTGATTTGAAATTTAGTATCTCATAATTATGGTTTTTACTTTTTTTTATCGAACCTAATTCACTTTGAAGTCAGTTCTTTATCTCAGTTATTGTAAAATAAGAAAGTAGATTAGAAAGATATGTTTGGAAAAAGAAAACAGGTTCGATTAATTGCAGTCAATTGCCACTAAATGCAAACTGTGTTAACGATTATTTTAAGTTGTATATGAGAAATAACTAAATAGGTGCTCATTAGTTGTTTCAAACTATTGATATTTACTCTTGATTAGTTATTTTAACTTATTTTTAGGTATTGAATTGTATTGACCCCATTTGGGGTTGCGACTCAGAGGTAGAGAACCTCTGCTCTAAAGTGATTTGTCAATGTTCATGCTACATTATACGTCATTTCACTTTAGTCTGTTGAAAGATGTTAAGCAGTGCCGTACTGTACAATATTTGAAATTGGAGTTTGCTTGAAAAAAGCCTATTGGCTATTTTTGAACGTTATTACAGCCATAAGCTGGCTTGGCCATAAGCTTGTAATCCTGAAAAATGTTTGCAATGTTCATGCTTTTATTTTATTGGTTTTGCCAATAATTATTTTAAATTTAACTCAAGTTTCACATTGATTCAAAAAAAAAGGGGGCCTTTAGTAAAAACAACATTAAGAGATGCTCTCTGTGGTTGTATGGCATATTAACACTTTTTATGAGCGTCTTTTGCTGGCTGAATGATTTAAATAAATTGTTATTTTCAGTGTATTTCAAAAACAGCGTAGCTGTTCCTTTTTTCTTTGGAAAGCAAGTACAGAATTTGCTCTAATTATGAATTATGTCATTTTATCCCTATATAAGCAGTGAACTTATTGTCATTTACTATTATAGCTGTTTTTTTTTTTTTTGTTTGTTTGTTTGTTTTATTGCTGTTGCATGATTTGTTATTGTGGAGTGTTATTTGTGATGCAGTATTAATCCTGATTATTAAATGAATGAATGAATCAGCAGCAATGTTTAATTTTTTCTATGATTAGATATTTATAAAGTACCATTTATTGTATTTATTATTGAAATTATATTTCCCCGCCCCCAACCATATTTGCATTAATATATCCAATTTTGTCTAGTTTTGCAAATTTGCAGTGAATATTGCATGAATGTTTCATAGCTAATAGGAACCTGATAAAAATGGGAATGCGATAAAAAATGGAACTACATAAGGCCATTCAAAATGCCTGTAATTAATTTGTCAATACTTTACCTGAACTTTTTTTTTTTTTTTTTTTTTGTACATAGGAATTTAAGCTGTCTTTTTATTTTTGAATCAAAGGACAAAACAAAATTAATCTTGAAAATAACTAAATATTGATAAATATAGTTTTAAAAATTTTCAAGCTTTTTAATAAGATATGCCTAAAGATTCTTTAATGTTGTGTAACTTAATTTGTGTTGATAAATATTTCTGCCCCCTTTTTTTGTATCTTGACCAATTATTAATAAATTCCTATTAAAAAATCATTGCTGCTATTTCATGAAATACAATGTCTGTTCTTTTCTTAAATAAAATTTTATGTATTTCATATTTGTTAACGACCTTTCGAAATATTTAATGGCTTTACAAGTTTGTACATTAAAAAAAAAACCTACTGACTGCAAACATGAATTGTCATACAGTAACATTCTCAAGAATAACAGTTTGTAAAATCCATTTACCTTTACAGAATTTTAAAATGCTGATATATTTTTGTGATTTCAGCAATTTGATGTATTTGTAAAATAAAATATCAAGCAAAAGTGCATACGTTTGCTCCTTATTTTATTTCTTCTTACAATCAACATATTTGAATGTTTTTGTCTAATTTGAAAAACATATCATTTTATTTTTTAAAACTTTTAAACTTATCTAACTGTTCGTAAAATGAACAAAAGAAAAATAATAAATATCTCCACTTTTTTTCTTTTTAAAGAAGGATGTTTTTGAATAACGGTTGAAATTCCTGTGCGTAACACTTAAACTTGATTTTTTTTTTTTCAAGCAGAACACAAACCGTTTTTAACAAAGGTTGTTCGAAATTCTTATAGCCTATTTGGAGAGAATCACCCATATGCATAACAAAATAAAAAATGCTTTGAGGTGCACCCTCTTCACCCCGGCGAACGATCATTTTTGTGCCAAATTTCATTGCTTTAGTTAGTTGCAAAGAGAGCCAGTAGCGTATTTTAGAAAGCGGGGGGGGGGGGGGGGGATAAAACGGATTCTAAACGGATTAAATAATTCAACCGCTCCATTTTCTTTTTGAATCTATTTCTTCAAACGTAAGTAGAAATTTTAAATTTTTTTTTTACATATGAAACACACACAAGTGCAAAGCATATTTGAAAAACACTTCATGGTTTGTTACAGGAGTAATATGCAGGAAGCTTTCAAATGTTTCAATAGAAATTTTTAATTTTGCTCTTAAAAGAGTCATATTAAAAGACCGCAAATAAAATTTAAAAACTTAACCAACCAAAATTGGTGAATTGTAGCATAAGTAGCCAATGAGTACTTCAATATTTTTAAAACCTTTTAATCAGTTATAAACAAAATGAACATGAATGTGAATATGTAACATGCGTAAGAATGTGAAAAATAATATTTAGTGTCAGAAAATTAACACTGATTCGATAATCCACTACATAATGTGGAGTTTTTTCTTCAATATTTTAGGTGCGTCAATGTAACATGCATTTTTTTGCTGTTTGGGTCGGCACTCCACTTCACACATCTCTCACCACCGTCAACATCCGTCCTGAAGGAGAAAAAAGAATGCAGACTATTATTCATCCACACTTAAGATTTGACCTTCTATTATTCATCCTATATCATCATAAAGATTCATGTTGCTTTCACGGAAAAGATAGACCAGAAATGAACAAACGGGCTGTCAGCAGGGGTGCGACATCGAAGGCAAAACATCGATGTTTCGAGATTTGGACATAGATGGTATTGATACATCGACCAAAAAACATCGATGTTTTCGAACATCGATGTTTTTTGGTCTCCTGAAAAACATCAGCCGCATGATATCGATGTCAATTATAGAAAACTTTTTTAGTGAGATAGATACTGCAACTGTTGATTAACTGTATGACTTTTATTTATCACATTTTTTTATGAAACTTTTTTTTTTTTTTTGAAATGTAAAACACCGTTCATCGGTAGTAATTAAAAAAAATATTTCAATGCGATAGTAATTATATTGCAACTGTTGAAGATGAATCTTTTTTATTGCATATTTTTATTGCTTTTTGGTGAAGTGGGAAACAGACAGAAAGAAAAAAAAAAAAAAACATCGAACGCGTAACAGTGATCAGTAAAAGGATCAGTTTCGGATTTATTATGCCCTCATCAGCATGGAATACGGAAGTAAACAAGTTGGAGGCAAAAATCCTCTTACATAGCAAAGAGAGCAGAAAAAAAACTGGTAGCTAATGTGAAATTAGAATACCAGTGAGCGACCGCACATGGGAATGGTACAACTCGTAAATTTTAAGGCAGAGCTCGGGTATAAAGCAGTGAGTAACCACCCCTAAGCAAGGGCTAAGGCAGGAACATGCAATACACCGCCAACTCATTCATTTCGATCCATTTGTTCGTATGTGTCCGAGGTTGCCGGAAAAAATATCAAACAGTATGAAGTTGACTTCCGACACTAACAATATTTGGAACGGTATAATTAGCGCTTAATTGAGTTGGTTGGACAACTTTCGTAGTCGTTTTGCAAAAGTATTCCGACTAAAACTCGTGGCAATGGGATGTTCCCTAAGCTTTAGAAGTATTTTTTCTGAAAGAGCATGCTTGAAACTACAAACCAGGATAAAACCATTTTTTTTTTTTAATTTGACAAAGGTGTGTATTTTTTAGAAATTATTTCAATTGGTGCGCAGTTCAATTTCATTTTCTACGCTTCTGCACATGACCTCACAATTGTAGACCTAGGCTACTATTGAAATTTTTCCGGATTCCAAGTCATTTTTCACGGTTTTTATGTAAACAACGCAAAAAGTGCTATTATTTATTTTTCCTTTTTTTTTTTTAATTACCAGCGCTGCGAGAGCATTTGAGACAGTTTTGGCAACGAACTCTCTGTTCACCCTTCTTCCCCGATCATTTGACCAGGACCCTGCACAACAACAAACGCGCTGAGAGTCGATGTCACCTCACTAAAGACCTTATTAGCTTTTTCCACTTCCTATTCTTGTTTTCTGAAGAAGCTCGCTTCGGTCCTCACCTCATTGATTTTACTGTGTGTTTGCATATTGGGCGCCTGGTAGCCAAGAACGCTTCCATTTGAAAAAGGGGAGATAGGTTGAGGATGCGCACTTCCCGATGCCTTCAGCTTTTGTTCGTTTGCTACTTCCTCGTTGCATTTCCCTCCTATTTCCAGAAAGTAAGAAGAGACTTGGCGCGTGCGCAGATTCGACGGAGGTTTCGTGAAAAAATGTTAGACAGTACGAGCTATCCCATTGCGCACCTCGTCGACCTGATTTTTAATCACTTGCATTAATAATTCTTGGGAACCTCCGTGGTTCTGAGGAACGCTTTACTTTATGTACGGGAAGTCGTGGGTTCGATGCCCACCGCTACCCCGGGTGTAATTTCTTTCTCTTTGTGTTGTAAATGTTCACATCTTTGTTCGGAAACACAGGAGTTTAGTTCGTGGTCCTCTGTGTACGTGACGCTAATTAGCTAATTTGTTTGAAAAAAAAAAAAAAAGATTACTGTCCGTCCGTGAAAACCGTGCCCTGCACTCGCAAACCATTTAAAACTTGCATTTGCTATCCTTTTGACATATTCAACTAAACTATGCATTTGAAATTAGCATCGTTCTACGTTATTTGATACGGCACAAAATGCTTCTTATTATTCTTCCCCTGGTTGTTACCTCACCTATGACCCCTATTTTGGTAAGATCAGAGAAGACCTGACGCATGCGTAAATACGCGGAAGGTTTTACCGAAGAAAATCAGACAGTAATTAGAATTTTGACATCTCTAATTCGAATAATGTTTTTCGCAAAGACGAATTGAGACAAGTGTGTGGCGTACGAGAGCACAAAACCCAAGACTGTCCCCGAGCCGTCAATTTATTTTGGCTCAGTGGACAGAATACTCGTTGTCGTTCACCATCAGAAAGGACACGAGATCGGGCTTCAATAGGCGACACTCAACCGTACGCCACTTTGGTTACCAGACAACTCAACAGACTGCCCCAGCACCGCACCATGCAATCCTGAGTGGAGAACAAACCCTGGTGGATACGAAGCGCTGGCAAACTACTAATTTGAAAGAGGGACTACACTACATCTGAGGTTCAAAAAGAAAGCATTTAGCTATTTGTTGTTGGAAAAAAAGAACAATAAAGGATGCTTGAAATCGAATAGTTTTTTCCAGGGCTTGCGGAGTCGGAGGAAAAATGGTCGACTCCGACTCCGGGATTTTAAAACTTCCGACTCCGACTCCCGACTCCTGCTTTTTTTTATTATTATTATTTTTTTACCGAAATGTGAAGATTGAAAGACCCTAAACAAAGGTGGAAATATTAAATCCATTTTAAAAGTTTCATTTTTATTCATGGTCGTAGCCAGGACTCACTTTAGGGGGGGGGTAGCAAGCTGGGGTATCCCAGTTGGAGGTCATGGGAGGTCATTGTGACCTCTCAAAAAGTCCAATTTTCTTAAGAATTCTCGCAGGTAATTTCGCCACATTTACCTTAATTCTCGGAGGTCACTGTGACCTCCCAAAAAGTTCATTTTCTCCAGAGCAAAAGACAAGTGCCGCTCTTGTCATTTGACTCCGTACAAAACTAATCCTTTTCGTGTTAAATGGCCAGACTTTATTTTAACACATTGCATTTTTGCTGCAAATATTTTTTATTCACTTGCATAAGCCCAAACATAGCAATTCGTTTCACAAAGCAGACCTGCCATTTTGAAGCCCTTTTTGATGATCCTAGATGCTTAGGATTTGGATATTGGACGCTGAAAATTTGTATTTGTTAGTTTCAACGATATGTTCTTGCCTCTATAAAATTTCATCCAAATCGGAGGTGGTCGGAGTCGGAGTCGACATGTTTTTCAGCGACTCCGACTCCGACTCCTTTGGTCCAAAATCAGTCCGTTTCCGACTCTTCGACTCCGATGCCCTGGTTTTTTCAAATTGACTATCGTTAGTATTTTTTAAATGTTCCCACGGGAAATTAATTATGTAATATAAAATGGAAAAATTACATGCTGTCAGCCCCGCTTAAACGAATACTGTCGGTTCCAAGAAATATTATTCGATTAAGCGGAGTATTTCTTTAAGCGGATATCTTTAACACAGGGTATATGACAGGGGTGGCCAACCCGCGGCACGCGTGCCACAATGTGGCACGGCAGAGCAGTAACAGTGGCACGCGAAGACTTTTTGAAAAAAAATCCAAAATTGAGGGAAAATGTCAATCTCAAAAATATTGACAAAAACTAAAACCCTTACACTGATAAATATAATGGATATTATGACGATTAAGTGTCAGGAGGCTGGCTTACAGATTGTCTTAACTACGATATTGCAAAGTACTTAGCGTTAGCTTCGGACATCCAACGAAAGCTGTGACGCTACAGACAATGCTTTGTAAAGCATATTTGTGCTTGACACGAATGAAACTTTCGATGCTGCAGAATGGATTCTTGATCTGCAATAGTTTCAGCTACGGGTGATGAAATTTAAAAAAAAAGTTAACTCTGCAAGTAAAATTAAGAAACCAGATTGGACAAAATTCGGTATGGTTGCACAAATGAAGATCCTTAAATTGTTTTTGTTACATTACTTGAAAATAATTTGGGAAAAAAACTTCAAAAGTATCATCGAATTATTTATCACAAACTCCTTGCCAAAGAATGAGACTTTTTCTCTGCTGGTGACCCTGTAGAGTTTACTGTATTAACAAACTACGAATTAGAGCTCTGAATGTTTTGTGAACTTTTCCCAGGAGAAAGATGAGAGCATGGCAAGTTACTCCTTCATTGAAATGTGCAATAGCTGTCCAAAGGAAAAATAGTTATAAGATTTTAGAATTTTAGGGAGTGTGTTTTTTAAAATGTCTGGAAGGAAAGCAATGAGGACTTGCTACTTAGGAATGAAGAATAGCAAATGAATTTAGCTATGTCATCTCTTATTATCCGGCGTTTAAGTAATTTAAATTTAAGATAGTACAAAAAAAGTTTCCTAAACCAGTATAGGCCATCTACATTCTTTTATGATGAAACTTCAGTTTCTTTCTCTCTACTTTGGAGAAAAAAGAATAAAACATTAAATTTAATACTGTGGGAAATATTCGGTTCCAGAATATTTTGCTCGTATAAGCGGGGTATTCGTTTATCCGTTACCCGATTAAGCGGGGACGACAGTGTTGATTTACCTTCAAAGGCAGATCCAGTAATTTTTCAAGGGAGGGTCGGTTGATTTTCCGTTCTTCCTTGTTGCATACTGCTATGCATACTGGTTTACAAATATCGATCATAAAAGTTTCGGACTTTCGAAACATTTCCAGGGGTGAGTCAAAAACCTTCTTTCCCAACTTCATTAAAACTCCTATAAAATTTCATTTTTAGAACTTCAATTTTGAAAAATTACCGGTGAAGAGTCCCCCAAGGGAGCGACGATCACCCCTTCAGTGTCTTTCTTACATTCAATAAAGAAAGTCTGTTTTGTTTTAGCCTGTACTCCTATCTACAACCAAGGAACTTCAATGAATAGGGCATAAGAGTCTTATGACTGCAATTCATTTATTCATTCTTCTTTATTTTTATAGTTTTATCACCTCTTAATTGAAATAAATTGAATAAATATTCATACCTATTCTCAACGCAGATAAAAGGCCTGTGTTCTTTGAGGCATTGTAGTCGCATGATATTGAAGTAAAAATTTCCAACCACATCAGCAAATTTGTTCTCTGAACCTTTCAAACAGCCATAAAATTCCTTGTCGCAATCACAATGAGATCTGAAAAAGTATGAAAGTCATCTGTACTGAGGTTTGAATTGGCACTGTTGCACTATATTTCACACAGTCCAGGGTCCCACATACCTACCACAACTCGTGGTTTAACTGGGATGGGGCCCTGAAGAACACTCTGTTCTTTTGATCTAGACCAAGGGCCGAGCAAACCCCTGGTCCCGTACCCCCCGATGTATCGATTCACTTGGAGGACTTTGTGGGGCCGTGGTGGCCCGATCGGTAAGGCATCGGACTCGTGTCCGGAGGGACCCGGGTTCGATCCCAGCCGATTAAAGATCCACCGTCTTGATTAATGGTGGCTGGAAGGCGTTAAAAATGTCGTGGTCACAAAGTCCTCCAAGTGAAACGATACCTCTGGGGGTGCTGGGCCTTCGGGTTTGCTCGGCCCTAGGTTCCGGTTCAAAATTAAGAACAGAGCGCTCTTCAGGGCCCTATCCCGGTTAAACCACGAAGCTGTGGTAGGTACGGGGGACCCTGGAGTGTGAAATGGAGGACTTTGTGACCTCGACCCTTATTTAACGTCGCCCAGCCACCATTAGTTACGACGGTGGATCTTTGATAGGCTGGGATCAAACCCGGGACCTTCCGGTCATGAGTCCGACGACGCCTTACCAATCAGGTTGCCACGGCCCCACTGCACTATACTGAAAGCAAAAGGCATTTTTGATATCTGAATGCTAAATGGCAATTTTTCATTCAGACCCCCAATTCCCATTCGTTCTTCTTACTCACGAATTAAAATTTCAGCTGCACATAAACACGCACCGCAATTCGTGATTGCGAGAAATATAAGTTGAATTCAAGTTGTCTTTTTACTTCCTTTTACGTAGTAAAGGAAGTATTGTGATCGCGAAAAAAAAAAAAATCACTCAAATTTGAGTCTAAATTTTGATTTTGCTCACCCCCGAATGAATGTTCAGTAGTTCTTTCGACCTGTCAGCACCTACCAATATATAAGCAGCCGAAAAATCCTTTTCAACCACCCCCGAGTTAATTACGACGAGTTTTCTCATGACGTCTGTATATACGTATGTGCGGATGTATGTGCGTATGTGGGTCGCATAACTCAAAAACTATTAATATATGCCGTAGAAGCTTCTAGCTTGGTATGTAGGCTCTGAGGATGGTCTAGTTATGCACCTCCCCTTGTGGTTGCATTTGAATGTTCCAAGGGTGTGTTTTACCCCTTTTTTGGGGTAAATCAGTGTTAATTTCAATGCAGACTCAAGTGATATGAATTGGCGCGACCACTTAGCGATATGTCGCTAAGTGTTTGACGCCAAGTTGGCGACATATCGCCACGTTGGCGACAAATTTGGCGAAAAAATATTTTTTTTAATTTGGGTTCAACTTGTCGCTATTAGCGATATTTTGCGAAAAATTCACTGAATGATATTAAAATCAGCAATATTTAGAAAATTAACCATTGTAAAATATTTTTTGCATTGTTTCGTGGCTGATTAGGGGAATAAATATTTGAATTGTTACCTTGCTCACTCCAAGCACTTTTTTTAACACTTAAGGCAGCTACTAAGAAATTTACACGTAAAAGGAAGTAGTGTGGGGTCCATACCAGATTTTTTTTTATATATGATTATTTCGCAATGTCGCATAATTATGCAACATGTTAACGACCTCTTATTTTGGTTTGGATTCTCTCGGTTATATTAAACTCCTAGAGCAATTTCACTCTTTTTGAGCCCTAATGCCTCCATCTGGTGGCAAACTGGACGACAAAAGTCGCAAGTGGTAATAGAGCCCGCCAATAGTATTGCTACATGAAAGAGTTACCAAACACATGAGAGAGCACTAAGCAAGGGCGTAGCTAGGGGGGTGCAGCCGCACCCCCTAGATCAGAGCCAATGGGAGGTCACTGTGACCTCCCATTATATTTATTTTTTGACAAACGATTTTGTCCCCTTTCATGCTTTTCATTGTAACATGCTGGGTCACCAGCATGTTACTACAAAACTACTGTTTGTTCTTTTAGAAATATTTTATACCATCCATTGGTTTAAGGTGTGCATGACTGAATAAAGTATAGTTTCTTTAAGTTCATTCCTTTTTTTGTGCAAATAAAATTTCAAGCACTTTTTTCTCTTTCTTTCTTGCTTTCTTCTTTCTGTTTTGATTGAAAAATTATACTTTTATGCTCATTTTTGGGAACTTTATATAAACTGCGTTATTATATCTATTACTAGCTTAATACCCGGCGTTGCCCGGGTGCTTATTAATACAACATAGCATTCAGGGAAAAAAAGTTTGAAAGAGTTCTATTCATATGGGTATAAAATAATTTGCATCAATCTGTCTCTTAGGTGTAAACTTTGAAAAAAACTAAAATATTACAGAAAGTTAAACGTTTACAGAATAATAATCTTATCAAAAGGTGAAAATTAAAGATAAATGTTGTCTGTGCTTTGCCGCGTCCACTGGCATGAAATATATGCACATGGAAGTGAAAAAATTGCATCAATTTCACCCGCCAAATTTAAAATATTAACTTTTCTCTATTAATTGTTCCCACCTACAAAGTAAAAATTATTATGACTCAGAAATAAATCAATTTCTCGTTCTGAAGGCTTATCTCCATTACAGACGCAACTGTCGTCGCATTGCAAATTTGAAATTCAAATCCGTGGTTCTTTTTATAAAGTCCACATGAATTATGATTGTTTTTTACTTATTTCAATGCTAAAAGGAAGTAGGTGAGCCTTTTACTTTAATCGTAATCATTGTTGGAAAATACGAATATTTAAGGCAGGAATTCAAGTGAAACACGGACGATCGCAACTCACCAATGCAATCGCAAATTCCAAAATTTGGATTCAAGTGAAACGAATTCACTTGAATTCGACTTACAGTAGCGGTTGCAATATGCGATCGCCTCGAAGCGACTGCAATGGTGTTTCACTTGAATTCGGCCCTAAAAATCTTAAATTTCATCAATTTGAATGCTAAAAGGCCTATCTCGATTACAATATAAATAGGCTAGATTCCTATAAAAGGGTCATTTTTGACAAAAAATTTAAATTTGAGCTTTTTAGATTTTTTAAAATTTCAAGACCCCGCCTATGAGAATTCTAGGGCATCAAGGAACCTCTGTGTCAAGTTTGATGAAAATCTGACGCAAACTGTGGATTTGTATAGAGAACAAGTATACATACACTCATTTTTATAGATATTGATTGATTACTTTTCAGAAAATGATAGTACGCTTGCCTGTTTTTAAGGAGAAAATTCTTAATTTACCGAATGAAACTCAGAACTTTACTGAATGATTAAAAAATAAATAAATAAAATACAATGCATACTTATTTATGTCTACCGAAAGAGACGTGAAGCATCACAAAAATAAATTAATTAATTAATTAAAGAAAAAAATAAAGAAGTTCAGCCTTGCAATACTGTTTTCAAATTTCATCAGCCAATCTGTATCGGATAAGAACTTTTTGGGAGGTCACAGTGACCTCCTATTGGGGTGCCACTGTTTGCACCCCCCTAACGTGAGTCCTGGCTACGCCCTTGGCACTAAGTTGGAAATGGTACGTAGCCAATACGTTGTCTAAAAGGAAAAAAGGATTATGGTAAGTTTAATAAAGACTGTAAAAGACTGATGCTTCAGCTTTTGATCGAATACAAGTTTCAATAAGTCCTAAATTTCAGTCGGAAATCAAAAGGAATTAAACTGAAAACGTCGAAGAGCATTTTTTTCCCTTGGACCTATTTTCTGACTTTTTCTATTGTTGTAAATTATGGGTTTGATGTCCCCCGAATTTCTTTTGTTTGCAAGCATTGTGGTCTTATAATATTTGAGAGTTTGCGAAACTGAATAGATGTTCATAAATTACATGCTTGCACTAGAATGGAAAAAACATGAAAATCATTTTCAAAGCCCGAATATTTAAATTTTACTTTATAGCCAGCTTTGAATTGCATTTCTTTTCTGTGCTTGGTTGGCTAAACTGTAGAGCGAGCTCGTAAATTTGAGCCAACTACATCAGAGAAAGTTGCTTCGTAAAAAATTGAATATTGTTAACATCTTGATAGCAAAATGAAGAACACAGTGAAGAAACAGCTGCCACGAAATATCCGTGATTTTGGTTTTGAAATATCTCATTATCATACACAGAAAAAGAAACTGAATCCTCATCATGCATAGTAAAATAGTGGTAGGTCAGGTGTGTAAATATTATTTGATGAAGTTTTGCAAATGGACAAATCTATTTAAAACTAGCTGTCGTGGCCGTCACGAAACTTTCTTCTATATCTATCTTATGAATTCCGGTTACAAAATAAAATACTCGCCCGAATAGTTGGAGACAGCTCCAATTTCCCAATTATCGTAATACCTCTGCAAATGCAGAATCAATAAGCGAAATTGGAAATCATTGCAAAAGCCTTGTTTAAATTGCAAACATTTTATTTCTTAGTAAAAAGAGATTGGCAACAGTTAAAAGTTTCAAATCATTGAAACTTTTCAGATGTTTTGATAGTTAAATAGCGTGAAAGCGATTTTTTAATGAATTTATTTTTCGCATTGTTGACTAAGTGCAAAAATCACCCCACCCTCCCCCTGGGGCGATTGGCGCCAAAATTCAATCGTATTGGGTTAGTGTTATTCCAAATTTCATTCAAATCGCTGCAATATTTCTCGAGATATAGCAGGTGCAATGACAAAATAAGCACTTTTGATTGCACGACCCCCCTTTAAGCAATTGACACAAAATTGAACATGCTCTTGTACTCTTTAACGTCTACTTGAGTACCAATTTTTGTTCGATTTCGTTCATTACTTCTCGAGATATAGCAGTTACATTAAATAAGAAGGATGCTCGATTGCTCCACCCCTCTTTGAGATATTGACACACAAATTGAATCAGCACCTGTACTCAATAGGGTCTACCTATGGACCAATTTTTGTTTAATTCCGCTGGTTACTTCCTGAAATATAGCAATTACCCACGCGCAGAAAACGTGCGATTGCTCCACCCCCCTTGGAGGAATTCGCTAAAAAAAGTCAGGTGCACCAGTTCACATGGTAGTACATATGTGCAAAAAATTTTGTTCGATTTCATGTAGTAGTTTTTGCTCTAGCGCGGCCACAAAAACTGGTCACACACAGACAGACATTTTCCAAAAATGATCGAAATGGACTCAGCGCACCTTAAAACGTGCAAATCCGTCAAAATTCGACATTCGACAATTTTCACGAATCCAATACTTTCTTCTATATATCAGGTATAGAAGAAAGTAAAAAAGCATAAATTGCTACACAAAAAAGCCGACAAAGACTCCAGATATGTTATAACCCTTGTTTCCTTGCATGAATTTTATGAAGTACAAGGACTCTACTTCTATAAAATACCATTAAATCTTGTTGATTTCGAGAAACATTATTTGTACGATGGTTTTTTCGCTCCATAACCGACGTATCTTACGAGATATTGCGTAGAAAATAATATTACATTAATTAATATAAATTAAGAAAAATTCCTAAAATTAGCGAAAACTTTCTCAAAAATAAATCAAATCGTGTAAAAATTGAATGTTGTCAAGAAAGAGTTGCTGAGTAAAACTGCAATATGCAAAGTAGTGGTGCTGCATTCGGAATACGTCATCTTTAAAGGGCTTAAAAATCCATATTTGAGACCAAGCCTACAAATATCGCTGTAATGCAGGCACAAGAAACCAGAGATAGCCGATTTGCTCCAGGCATCATTTACGTGCTGAGTTACGACGGAGAGCCATTTGGAGACTAGAAGTACACTGAAGACCCAAATAAACTGATACAGGTATGCGTATGCAAAGAAAGAGACCTAAAACCAATCAGAGTACGACGCTGCTGTCGGCAACGCGTATATAAGACAACCAGCGTCAGGTACAGTTGTTAGATTGATTAATGCTGCTACAATGACAGGTTATCAAGATTTAAGTGACTTTGAATGTGGTGTTATAGTTGGCACATGAGAGACGGGACATAGCATCTCCGAGGTAGCGATGAAATTTGGATTTTCACGTGCAACAATTTCATTCGTGTACCGTGAATATCGGAAATCGAGTAAAACATCGAATCTACGACCATCGCTGAGGCCAAAAAAAGATAATGCTAGAACAGGAACAGCGACGACTGACGAAAATCTATAAACGTGAAGACGTGCAACTATTCCGAAAATTGCTGTAAATTTCAATGCTGGCCTATCAGCAAGTGTCAGCGTACGAACCATTAAACGAAACATCATCTATATGAGCTTTCGGAGCCGAAATCTCACTCGTGTACCATTGAGGACTGCACAACACAAAGCCTCGCCTGGGCTCGTCAACACCAACATTGGACTGTTTCTGATTCAAAACACGTTGCCTGATCGGACGAGCCTCGTTTCCTGTTGTATCGCGCTAATGGACGTGTACGGGTATGGATATAAACTCATGAATCCATAGACCCGACATACCAACAGGGGACTGTTCAAGCTGGTGAAGGGTCTGTGATGGTATGGGGCATGTGCAATCGACGTGATATGGGAACCTTGATTCGTCTTGATACGAATCTGACAGGTGACAGGTACGTAAGCATCCTGTCTGATCTCTTGCCCCCATTCATTACCATTGTACATTGAGACGGACTTGGAGTATTTCAGCAGGACAATGCGACACCCCACACGTCCAGAATTGCTCCAGGAACACTCTTCTGACTTGAGACACCTCCGCTGACCACAAAAATCCCCCTGACACGAACATTAATAAGCATATCTGGGGTGCCTTGCAACGTGCTGTTCCGAAGAGATTTCTACCACCTCGCACTCCAATCAATTTATGAATAGCCCTGCAGGATTCATGGTGTCAATTACATCCAGCATTACTTCAGACATTATCCAAGTCCATGCCACCTCGTGTTGCGGCGTTTTGGCTTGCTCGCGGGAGTCCCACACGAAATTAAGCAGGTGTACCAGTTTTTTTGGCTCTTCAGTGTAGGACATAGTCAAACAGAAACCCCCAGATGGTCAAATGTGAGGCCTTCTGTTATTCATAGACTTTGCATCCAATTTCAAAATACAGATTTTGCATCTAGGAGGTTCTGCCAAGAACGGCCAACGGCTACGACTAGCGCCAATGATTGATATTTGACGTTCAACGGCACACAGGAATAAATCCGCTACGCCGACTCATCTCAAATCCTTCTGTGCTATAGACACCGAAAGGTTGGTGTCAACGTCAACCGCGCGGAGAAGGTTTCCGGAAGGTGGTTTGTACTGTCTAACCTCGAAAGCCGGGACAAGCACCGTTGAACAGTTCCATTTCAAAAAGGGGTGACAGCTTGATTAAGAAAATGCACCAGCATTTTGCTTAGTACGATATTATTTTATTTTTCTAGAACTGATAATGAAGGGGAATGAATAATAATAATAAAAAAAAACATCAACGCAAACCAACACGTCAAATAAACGAAACCAACAAAAAACAAAATAAATCAAATCTCCTCACATTCCTGATCTCTCTTATCAGCGTCACCCCTATTTTAAAACATCAGTACAGACCTGAGGCCAGCCGCGGATGGAACACCCCGCACCGGCCCGGGCATTTATCACAGACCGGCCCCTGATTCATAATGTTCGTACATTTTAATTCAAAATTATGCTTTCTTTTACATTTAAAAATTTCAGTGATAAACATGCAAATGTATACACAAACCAAACATTTTTTTTTCTATTTAATATAAAACCACTATGCGTATTATACAAATTCAAAAAATTTACTACTACAAATTTTCAATACTTACAGCTACTCCGAGAAAACATAAATATATATAAGTAATTGAACATTGAAATAATGGTACCCTATTACTACGCATTCGATCGCGTACTGCTTCTCGTAAGAAAAATTGACAAAGATCAACTAATGGAACTTGAACACTGATCTGGCTCTTCATAATTATTTATACAAAATATTTTGATGCATAGAAAGTAAATCCATTTTTAACGTACATTTCAAAAGCTTGAAGGAAGACATTGATTTTGAAATTTCTTACACTCAACTGAATATATACACAGGATTGAAATAAATCTATGCTGTTTCGTATATATTTGAGACTGGGGCAAAATATAATTATGTGAAAATGGGGAGAGCTAGAAATGTAACACTGATCGATCTTTAAATTTACATTTATGCAGAAATGTATCCCCCCTCCCCTACTGAAGGTAAATACGTTATTAGCATTCTTTTTAGAAACTAATAACATAACGATCACATGTTTTAAAACGTACAGTTTCTGATTTAATTTTTATAACGAAGTATAGTTAAAGGAAATTCATAAAGTAAAGAAGATGAACTTTGAAACGGATTATTTATTTGTCAACTAAACAGGCTGCTTAGTAAAACGAAAGTGAAGACCGAAAGTTTAAACTGCGTCTCAATTGACTAACTTATTTTTTTTATATCTAGTTCGAGTTTATTCATATACAACAATTAAATGCAGTGACAACACATTTTAGGATGTACAAATGTTATAGTTTTATGTGAATTAAATGAGCAGTTCAACAATGTATGCACATTTGTAAAACATAGAAACGCTCAGCATTGAAAAAAAGGTGCAATATTTAATACACCTTCAAGCGCATACTGCTTCCTAAAGAAAAAAAGAGAAAATAGAATTCCATGAAAAAGAGGGAAATTTTGAAATTTAACATTGATCGATTTCTAAACTTATATCTATTCTCAAACTTTTCATTCCGATAGGAAAAGTTATTTACAAACTTTTCAGAAACTAACAATATGATGACAAACTGTATTGTAACTAATTACGAGTAATTAAGTAGCATGTGTATAAAACTGAAAAAAACTTAATATTGAACTAGCTTTACAATATTTGATAACTATTGAGCGTGGCGTACTAAAAACAAATCTAATTCTGTGAAGATTTAGCAATGATGAACCTCAAAAAATCCATACTTTTCAGAAACTGATTACATATGACGGTAACATATTTTATAATATTTATTTACAATTATTATTTTAAGGAATATGAAGCACACATGCAAATAATATATACAAACTAAATTATTACCTTTCTCTTTTTGTCAACTTTTAAAAAATGTTACGTAAGTAATTTTTTAAAGTGAAGACAGGAATTTTCAGTGACGAACATTTTAATTCAAGCCTTGCGGAAACTTCCTTAGCATTCAAAGTAAAACTGTTAATTATACATAATTAAAAAACTACCAGCAAATTGTTCATTTTGATTAACTAAAAAAGTTGCATTGGGGAAAAATGAAAAAGTATAACATTTTAATGACATTGGAAAGCAATATTTTGCATTAAAAATGAAGAAACTACTTATACAAAATGGGCATACTTTTAAAGAAAATACAGGTTCTATAATTGAATATGTAAAACTAAGAAATAACACTTCTGATTCACAGAGTGGGGACAAAACTAAGACTTAAATTTGAGAAAAAAGCTTTTAAAGGAAGAAATTTTTTTTAAAAAGTGCACTGTAGCTTAGAAATATGACAACATCAATGTAATAACTCTTTTTTTTTTAGAATTTCGCTTTTTAGAGCAATGTTGTTAATCACTGCTTCATTATCAATATTTTGTAAAGAATCTTTTTCTATTTTCATGAGCATAAATGACTCTAGTCGTTCATCAGCTAAAGTATTACGTATGTTATAGTTTTTATGAGCTTTAAACTGGAGAAACTTCTTATGTAAGCCACTTGAGTAATAGGTAGCGTTAACAAATATTGATATGCAGTAGTTAAAGCTGAATAACAATCTTTGAACAAGTTGTACTTAATGAGTACTTTATAACAGCAACTAACGCAATTTTGACAGTTTTTGCAAGAAATGGAAGCAAGCTTTTCATCAATTTCATGGTCTGATTCTTTTTCATCATCACTGCTTTCTTGCTCTTGCGACTCATATATTTCATATTGATTTTTAATAATTTTTCTAAGTTTAGGACAATTTTGAACGAAGTTAGTGTATTCTTCCTCTAGTCGTTCTGGAGTTGCAGCTTCATTAAATTTAGCAATTTTTTTAGATAAGTTTTCAAAAGATGTTTTTGGAACTAAAGGTTTCTCAGTTGAAGGAAAAGAGTCTGGTGAGAGAAACGACAAACTTCGGCCTAACTCTAAATTTTTTAAATACCTGGTTTCTATCGAATTCACTACGCTATCCATAATCACATTAAAAACTTCAATTTTAAAGCGTTCATATTCATTTAAAGGTTTTTCGTCGCTTGTTGTTTCTCCACTCATTTTCTTAATTTTCCGCCTTCTTTTACTTTCAATTCATTTTCAATGAAGATATCATTCTCATTTTCATTTTCTAGCTTATTTGAACAATTTTCAACAAAATTTTGAGAAGCTTGAACAATATTGTAGAAATCTCTTTGAATTTCTTTCAACTGTTCGAAGGCGTTTTTGATCATACTATTGCAAACTAATAGGTTTAGTCCCTCTGTTTTTAAATATCGTGAAATGGGGCCCGTGATTTTAAAAACTCGTAAATATATTTGCAACAAAAGAATGGTTGAAAACTTGGTAAACTGATCTTTTGGTAACTGATCTCTGAAAAAAACGCCTCAAGTTGTAAAATTAGACCGGCCGTCCGGCCTACTAAAAAAAAAAAAAAAACGCCACAAGTTTTAAAATTTAGCCCGGCCGGCCGGCCGACTAAAAAAAGAGAAAAGAAAAACGCTACCAGTTGTAAAATTTAGACCGGCCGGCCGGCAGAAACACAGGCGGCCCACCGGGAAAATGCCCGGCTGCCCGCCGGCCCCATCCGCCCCTGCCTGAGGCATGCGTAAATGCGTCCGAGGTCGCCCGAAAAAATATCAAACAGAATGCGAGGCGACCAGCCATTTATGTCCCACTCGCATTAAGCCATAGAGGGACCGTTTTTAGTGGGCAGGACAAGATCTTCACTGACACCTGATCAATGAAGGCCTGTTTTCTTTACAGATGAATATAAGTTTAGTCTAGAAAACGATAATAAGCGTTTTACGGTATGGAGAAAATCTGGAACCCTTTATCAATCGTCAAACATCCGTGAAAGGGATGCATGCGGAAGAGGCAGTGTTTGTGTTTGTGGTGGCATCTCTTTGGATGGACGCACAGGCTTCCATGTCTTTCCGAAAGGAACTATGAACTCACAGGTTTATAGAGACGACATCCATGACGTTTATGTGTGCGCATGAACTTGGCCAATAGGTGATACTTTCTTCTTACAGGACGACGACACAAGACCACACAGGTTTCGCATCGTTGATGATTATTTTCAACAGGTAATGATTATGCTCATAGGGTTGCCAGCTCGATCCCCGGTTTTGAATCTTATCGAGCACGTTAGGGATTCTTTAGGGACACTTCTAGTTGCTCTCAATCCGCCCCTGAGTCCCTAGCACCACTTGCAAATGTTTTGTAAGCGTACTAGCTCTCGCTTCCTAGAGCACTGATAGACCACCTAACACAGAAAAAACGACCGCTAAACAGAATTCTGGAAAACATTAAAAAAGGGACGTTATTAGGATGTACGGACTATATTCACTAATGCATTTCATTTTAATAAATTGGCATTGATTTAATAGCATTGGGAACTGATTTTCTAAATGACATCTTATCCCAAAGATGTCAGTTATCTTATCCCGTAATTTTGGGAAGTATGCGGTCCTGCAATGATAAATGATAGAAACCTCCCTGTATGAACACTGGTATAATTTCCACACTGGTAAAATTACTGCTTTTTTATATCTGCAGAGCTTTTGCAGAATTTCTGTAGTGTAGATTGTGCGCCCCAAGTTCATACCTTCTACCGACATGGCAAACCATTGTGCAATGTTCGACTTTATAAGGGATCTCATTGCAGGCAAAAATTGTCGTTGTACCTTATGATCGTTATTTTTGTGTAGCAACACTGTTAAAACAACACCCTTGAAAGTGCCATTTGGCTCCTTAGGGTACCACATGGAGCCAAATGGTACCTTCAAGGGTGCCATAGGGAGTCAAGTGGCAACCCTCAGGGGGTGGCGCTGGTGCTACAACGTTTTAACTTTAAAGGTGCTTTGTGCAACCTGTAGTTTTAACAGTGAAGGTCGTGATCTACTCGAAATATTTGCTTGGCTGCAACAGATTACAACTACAACCTTAGTTCTGCATTACTTACTTTGTATACAATGATAAGTTTATCAGTCCATATCCAGCCCTGAATGATTTCAGTTTGACCGGGCAGTGGTCATGCGCTCTACAGCAAGCATCCACGTCGACTTGACTTCCTAGTTCCTCGAAAGATTCTGCAACGTCTCCGACTCCGCACCATTTTGTGCCTAAAAAGAGAGTAAGTATATTTTGGACGATTTTCTGTAAACTCGTCATTTTCCATACAGAATCTATACGGACATGTTTTTTTAAAATGTTCGTATAATATTGATACTATTGCTCAGGAAATGAATCTATTATTTTGGTTCGAAAGAGGGCTAGTTGAAGTTTATGTTTTTCTGATAATCATGACAGGGGACTGTGTATGTGTATTTTCACTTCGTTGCGTAATATTTGCAAAACTATTGGAACATAATTTGTTACGAAACTACCCATACATGTAGACTCAAATCATAGATGTAATAATGTGTCTCATCATAATTAAACTAATTAACATTAGTAAAATCACTTAACAGAAGACTGTTTTCGCAACGACCAAAATGCATACTTTGATCACTAATGTGGCTCTGAAACTAAACAAAGTGGTGTTTCAACACCGTTCTCGACATTTTCGAGAGTTCACACTAATTACATTAAACTTCACGCCAAAAAACATCTGCAAGAGCAATAGATTTTTTCTATTTCAGCTTTGAATTTGTGACAGAGGACTGTTTGAAAAAACTCCGGACAGAACTTACGTGATATTACATTAAGTTTTAGAAATACGTAAGTAGAACTCATTTTATAAAAAATATAGTTGCTTTATTCTATTCAAAACATATCGCACCCTTGCTACAAAAGTGCCACAACTCAAAAAACTACGTTTTCCAGGAATTGCAAAAAACTGTTCCCGTTCTGACTAGGCACATTTTAGTACTTTTGAATTTGTCAATATGAAGACCGATACATCTCAAACTATGATCGTCAGTTACGCACGTTACTCTACGACGGCTGAACGACAACACAAGATGTGGCATTTCAGTGGAAGGGGTCCTATGCATCTTGATAACAACAAAACGCCATAACTGCCCTTTGGCGGCTGATTTTTCAATGCTTCTGGCTCTTTTGAAGATTGGTAGAGACGTGTAAACTACGTCTAATGACGGTCATAACTTAAAAATTATAATTTTTGAGTTGTGGCACTTTTGTAGCAAGGGTGCGGCGATATGTGGTCAACATTTGCAAACCAAGATGTGTAATAAAGGATATGTAATAAAATCAATCGCCATTCCCTTGAAACGTTCCAACATCCACCCTTGTTGTAGGCTCATACAATATATTCTAAGCTATAAGAACTGCTTAAAATATTGCGATGGAATACTATAGGAAATGTAGAAAGAGGAGGGCTCATATGCACTCCAGCTTCATTTCCAACTGTGAGGCTCGTTTGGGCCCAGGTTTTAGTTATTTAAAAAGTAGATTATTTGATATGCGTAAGCCATATAACAAGCACATTTTTCTTCTCACTTACCAGGCATTATTCCGTTCCACATATTAGCCCATGGAGACCAAAAATGAGACACTGGAGTTTCAGTTGTTGCAACCATCGTTGTGTTGATCGACGGCATAGCAAGTCTAGTGCAGTTGTTGATGAGCTGGAGCATTGTCTTGAAACTGGGATACTTCACGTCCAGGCCACTGCCTTTGATGATGGCCTCTGCGTCAGTTGCTTCCCTACAATGAACGAGGCTCTAAATATTTGTTTGACAAATTTATGGCAAATATTTGGAAACAAGGTGCCGTAGAATCCGGAAAACTGGGCTTAATGTGGATTGAAAAGGCAGGGGCTGAGTTAGTGAAAATGCCGGGTTATCGGCAATGTGCGCGCAAGAGGTTTTTTCGCGGTTTTTTTTTTTTTTTCGTCCTGCAAGAAAGAGACCAAGTTTTCTGGATCGGCACTAGAGAACCAAATTCTTGGAACTCAATAATTGTACTGTCAATACTGAACGTATTTAGGTCGTTTTTTTTAATAATCAATTATTTCTAACAGAGGAAAGACTATATTTGATTTCATATCATTAACTTTATTTGATAAATTTAAAAAAAGCAAGGTTAGATTGCTCAAAGTGATTTTGTCTGTATTAAATGACACGCATTTTTGTTTCTCGTTTTATATAGAATTTTTTCTCTCCGAATTTTACACGTATGTGCGAGTACACATTGAAGATGCGTTTAAATTGTTTAAGTAGAATTTTTTGCCTTAAATTCTTGAAGAGCAGTTTCAGTTAAGCAGGGTTGGTTGACCAGCCCCTTGAATTCCTTGTCAAGTTAGTCAAATAAGCAAAACATAAAGGGTAAATTTTCCCAGTTCTGCACCATTCGGTAGTTCCGTGCTGTTTATTAAGAAAAAGTTCATTTATGCAAAAATACATGTACGACTATGGCACTTCTTTTTTCACAAAAATTAGGGCTTTGACTCCATTGATTTTCCCATTCATTGCAATCACATTAAAACGGGAGTATAGCAAAATCATGGCGATTGTCCTACACTCTATTTTATGCTCCATTTTATGCACACGTTGAAATGAAAAGTTGGAAACAAAAATTTGTTATTCAAACTGTCTTAATGGAAAGTAGATGATCGATGTTTACGTTTCTACGAAAATGAATCTGAAGGTAAAATGGGGAAATAGATACACTTCACTTAATAACAAAAGGAAAACTATATTCTTCGTAAAATACAGAACATCACGCATTCTTCTGAATGACTATGCACCAATATTTTGTTAAAATTTTCCAGACAAAACAACTGTTTCGAATATTTAATCATTGTAACAAAACGTAATAATTACTTTTGTGGTTTTGAAGGGAAGTATGCCTTCAAATTATTAATGTGGATGTATGCCAGAAAAAAGGCTTTAGTGTTCATTTTCTAAAACTGCAGCTGCTCGACACAAATGAAATGCAATTAGTTTGTACTTGCGTAGCCTACGAAGATCGCGCTCCGCTTTACACCAGCCTGTAATTTTCCCTCAAAAAGCGAGGGACAGGGGCAAGGAATTTCGCCGCCAGATGTCGCGTTAACCGGGGCAAACAAAGCGCTTTTATAATGAAACCCTACGGGATTTTGACTGTCGGACGTGGTAGATTTTTCAAAAATTATGGGCATTTTTTTTCAAAATTTCAATTCACTAGCATTGTAACAACTCAGGTTGATCTCCAAAAGCTACTGAAAAGAAATTTTTTTGCTTGGAAATTAAATTAACGCTAGATGAACACGACTCTGTCAGTAATTGCGCTTCAGATTAAAAAATGAACAAGTTACTTTTGAAAAAGCAAAAAAATATATCTTTTTTTTATTACAAAATTTTTTCTAGGATTTTCAATCCTACGTGAAGTTATCAGCTGCCATTTAGCTGTTTCTGCGTTTTGCTAAATGCATTTTAAAACTTTAGGACGCAATAAAAATACTTCAAAAACTAATAATGCATCACAAAAAAATATTATTTTCCTATACATATACATGAGTGCAGCAGCAAACAAGTCTTTTGCACTTTCACCCCATGATTTTTTTTAAAAGTAAGTTATTTTTAAAAAATTATATTAATTTAATACCTTTTTAATATTTTTAACTTTATTTTTAAAAAGAATTATGAATTTAAATTTAAAAAATGGAAAAAACAATTTATTCAGAGAAATAAACTTGTTAAATAAAAAAAATTAACGAAAATTATAGAATAATGAAAATGAAAAAAAAATAAATAAAGATTTAAAAAATCATCAATTTTTAAC
>JAXGGA010006021.1:0-73143 GCA_038373865.1 Uloborus plumipes | reverse complement strand
GTTTATTGCAGAACATTAGCTGAACAATTGGAACCCCTTCCAAGCCGCCCATCTTACACGTTCGAACATAACCCAATAAATACATTGATTCTCTGACGCAGCCGGGGGGTGATTCCGAACTTGATACATTGCAAAAAATCCTGCGATGGAATGGATTCTTTCCACATTGGATACATTCCGATCGCTGAACGCGCGTTGAATCCCAATGATCCGAAAGAGGTGCTTGAAAAAATTCCGATCTGCACTCTCTCCGCCTACCCCATGAAATCGAAGCATCCCAGGCGCCAGAAAATGGATAGTTTAATAAGATAATTACCGACTAACCCCCCCTCCCCCCAACTTCCTCCCCAGAAGATATAATGGCTCACGTTGCGGTTGTTTACAAACACTTTTATCAGCAAAAAGAATTTCATCCTGATCAACATGATGCATTCGAAAAAGGGTAAGCGAATTCCCCTCGGTCCGCCCCGAACATCTGAGGAATGTTCCATTTGTATTCATCGCTTGTTAGAAAGATATCAACAGTTTAAGAGTTCGTTATCAATTTTCATGATACCTCCAGAGCTGGTATTAGATTGAAGAGGATACGACGGCGTGCTTCTGCTTTTTCGGAAGGCATTTTTTTTGACGATTAATTATCAATTAAATTTATTTATGATGTTTATCGCGTAATTCATCGGTAAGTCCGCTCGGTTAATCAATAAAAGCTATAATATGTGGAAAATAAGATAAATGTGTTTTTCTTAAAAGAAGAAAATCCGTTTTTTAAAAATGGAACAATTGATGATCGTAGGAGAACGTAAAAAAGATAATGGTCATAATACAGATGATAAAGGTTAGCTCATTGCCAAAATCATATTCATAAATTGTCATTTTTGAAGGATTTTGTTGTTGAAACGAGTCATGCTTAAAGAAATTGAAAGCTAATATCAAGAGGTTATTCAATTTGAAATGAAGCATGAATGAATCTAAAGACCCATCCTACCAAAAACAATTGAGCAGCCCTCAATTGCTACGAAGCACCACTCAAGTGTACTAAGACCATCTTAAATGTTCTCTAAAAATTTCAATGGCACATCCTGCCAGTGCCATTGAAGGGCGTAAAGGGCAAAATTATCGGTCGCTCTCGGTCACTGGATGACTAATGAAAAAAAAGTAAAACAAAAATAAAAAACATCTCAGTCAATTTGTGTTATTATAAAATGATAAAGTTCCTGTCATTGAAATTTTAAATGTGAATTGAGACCTACTAATATTTGGTGCGTTTATTTGTATTTATTTTTTAAATAAGTAAAATGTGAAAAAATTGCTGATTTTTCGCCGAAAGAATATACAAAAATCATTAAAATGACACCATAATTCTGAAATTTATGAGGAAGCTAAGGTTTTCTCACACAAAAAAAAGAGCATTTGAGAAATAATATATTTAATATCGTTATATATTTAGTGTTACGAATTGCTCTTTTCTTTTCTCAGCCGAAAAGGCCAATGAACCTGACCGAATCTGGGCCAATGAACCGTAATTGACCAATATAAGTTTTTACATTATTAAATAAGAAAACATGCATTATTTAAAAAAATGATTAGTATATACGTTTACGATTACCTATGTCTGCTGAAAATAATGAAGAGAAATATTTCGCAGAAACAGTTCATTTGTAATAAATTCTAATGACTGGACTAGTGTATAACCTCAGGGGTGAAGAAACTCAATAGTATGTTGCACAAGAAGCACTTCCTTTGAAATATAATTTTCTTGGAATAATTTTAAAAGTCTACACAAACGCCCCGTATTAAAAACAATACGCCAAAAGTAATTTAACTACACAATTAAGTGTGGGCTTCTGCTCGCATTCCGGTAAAGTTCACATACCTGAAAGTTTCTATGCACTATTCTAACAGAAGTTACTCTTAATTCTGCACATTTGTTTCAAAAATATAAATAGTATTCGGCAAAGATAAATTTTCGGCAGGATCAAAACAAACCTCAAAATTTGTGCAATTAAATGTTTTACCACAATTAGTTTCACCGAAGGGCACTGACCCTTCTGGTCACTGGTTTAAAGTTCGGCATTCAACTATCTTTTTTTTTTTTTCGTGGAAAATTTCTGGTTTCCTGTTTTCTGGAACGAAGTTTTTCTCTCTCCCCCCCACCCCCGTTTTTTAAAAAGATTTCTGTGTGTGTGTGGGTGCGTATATTCACTGAAGAAGTGATTCCTTATCAGGAGCCGCGCATAAATGATGTGACACTTTTTATATCATCCTCCTCCCTGCTCCCATTTTTGTCAAGCTTCAACCGGCCCCTGTCATATTTCACGAAACACTACAGAAGCATATTGTTATTTAAAAAGCAACTTTAAATATTTTTGGTTTATAAAATTCTTAAGTTTTAGACAGTAGATTACTTTTCGTGCCTTATACAAAAGCTGTTGTTCATGAATAAATTTTATGTTATGTAATTTCAATCCAAAAAAGAATTTCACGAGCAAGGTAATTTTTATCCCTTTTCGCAATCACGTCGTTTACAATTCGTCGTGACAAAAGAATTATGAAACATACACCAAGTTTTTTCAAGAGTTTCATGGCTAAAAAACAACACTTGCAAAGGAGATTAAGCATGCAGGATGAAAGGAAAATCTCTTAAATGATCAATAAATGTCCATTAATTGAAGCTTACGAAGTTTCTTTTAATAAGATTTAACTTCTGTGATGTATTTATAAAGACGATGATATCTTCCTGAGTTTAACGGTATAGTAAAATGTGCATAGGAAATCCGCTTTAGAACTTGTACTGTATATTGTTATGTTAGTTATGTAAGAATAAGTTAGATAATGCGGTTATCATAACAGGGGTATTTCGACCGCCCATGTAGCTATCTTTTATATTTACTAAAGTATCTTGTTTCTGCTGTGAACTTAACGGAACAAGGAATTGTATGTCTAAAAAAAAGTTGAATTTCTTCAGTTTTTCCAGTAGTAACTCTTTTTCCCGACTAGGTATGGAAGCAAAATTGGAAAATTATTTTGTGTAAAAGGAAAAAAAAAATGTTTCTGATAAATTAACACTTTTTGTAATTTAAAAATTGCAGTTTTGAATGATTTTCTGCTTTTTTTCACTTAAGACTTTTTTCTTATCATGTGACCTAAAAACTAATTAAAATAAAGCTTGTTTAGAAGAGTAAGCATATTTTAAATTATTGTAACTTGATAAGATCTTTTTTTGATATTATCTTGTTCTAGATTTGTTTCAATTTTCCTCTTTCTAATTTTACTAGTAATTGTTCTTGATGGAAATTATTTGAAAAAAACAAGAGTTATTTACGAGAAAGAACTCTATGTACATTTATCTACGAGGAACTCGTGTTTCATATTTTGCATTATGTATTAAATATTACAAGAAATTTAAAAGCAAATACTTTTCATGTTTAGTTAAAATGCTATTATTGCTTTATAAATTAAACGAAGCTTGTATTTCGTTTTCTGCTAATTAAATTTCCTTTTAATGAGTTTTATATCAGGGTCATTTAGATAAAAAAGGTAATTTCACTTTTGAGAAGAACAAATAGCTGCTCTAAGCAAGTAATAGAAAAGATTAATTACACTACGTGTGAGGCTATGAAAACACTTTCAACTTTGAAGGCCTTTTCGCTTACTTTTAGTGCTTTAAAAGTGTGAAAGAAACTCTTCTTTAAAAACTACGCGATTGTTGACTTAAATTCCTAAAAGTGGAGGATGACGATATTTAGTTCCTCGAATGGAAGATGTAAAATTTTTCAACAGAAATTATTACGGTCTCTTCGAAGTCGTTAACGTCTCTTCGAAGACGTTGGCGATTGGCGGACTTTTCCTTTTTAGCCTACTTTCCCGTTAAAAATAAAAGAAACGAAAAAAGCATTAAAATTGGCTTAATGCATCTAAAAAATGTCGCTAAGTCCAAAAAATGTCGCCAAGTAAAAAAAATATCGCCAAGTAAAAAAAAGTCAAAAAGAAACAAAAAAATGAAATAAATATCGAAAAATTAAAAATTTGAAAGTAGGGTATTGAGATGGGGAATTTGTGTGTCTGTCGGTCGGTCGGTCTGTCGGTCTGTCTGTCCCCCCCCTAATAACTTTTGAATGAACATTCCGATTTGGACAAACTTTTTTTTGTTGGAAAGATCTCGGCGAGTACAGCTCATTCCCATATTTGATTTTTTGATTTGAACAATTTTTGGTTCAACTTTGAGCCGTTCAAATAACCGGTCCCGCGATACTAACTTTTGAATGAACAGTCCGATTTGAACAAACTTTTTTTTGTTCGAAAGATCTTTTCAAGGATACTTCATTCCCGTACCTACATTTTTGATTTGAACAATTTTTTCGTTCAACATTGAACCGTTCAAAAAAGCTCTCACACCTAATAACTTTTGAGTGAACAGTCCGATTTAAACAAACTTTTTTTTGTTCGAAAGATCTCGGCAAGGATGCTTCATTACCGTATTTAAATTTTCAATTTGAACATTTTTTTCGTTCAACATTGAACCGTTCAAACAACCTTTCCCCACCTAATAACTTTTAAGTGAACCGTCGGAATTGAATAAACTTTTTTTTGTTCGAAAGATCTCGGAGAGGCTCCTTCCCATATTTCACTTTTCAATTTGAACAATTTTTCGTTCAATGATGAACCGTTCAGAAAAAATTTTAACATGAGCGCCTACGGAGAAATTTAAATTGAATGTTGATTCTGAACTTCAAGGCGGATTTCCTTCAAACTAACTTTGTAAGAAAATGGTTTTGATAAATAATGTATTGTAAAGTACTTTTCTGAATAATCTTCTGTGAGGACTCTGATTCCGACTCCGACTCCGCAGACATGGCGGAAATGCAGGCTCAGAAAAAAATGACTGACTGGGCAGACGATTTTTTGTTTATTTATTTATTTGTTTTGTATAATTTATTATTATTATGATTTTTTTTTTGGCAGACGATTTTTTTTTGTTAACAAAAATTTTTCATTCACGAGAGCATTTTATTCTTTATTTATATTTAACAACTGGCAACGGATTAAAAATGAAATTCAAGACATTTTATTAACGAACGAGTTTTTTTTTTTCTTTCTTTGATAAAATGTGTTTTGAAGTTCTTTGTACTTTTATTTTATTTGTTTATTTTTTTTTCTTTTGAAAACGATTGTGGAATTTTTCTACAGAAGAACTATAACAGTTACATTCTTTAAAAGGTGCGACAAAACTTAATTGACTCGTTTATTTAATTTTTACGTGTCTATTTCATCTGATGAGAGGGGTATATTTTGCTTTTAGAAATCAGCTTTAAGTGCTATAGAGGTATGTTTGACATAATTTTCAGTTTCAGATAATCAAGAGACTATTGATCAGATGCTACAATGCCGATTTCGATGTACGGGAAAGTAGGCTCGTTTAGTTCTTGACAGAACTTCTTGTTAATTATACTACAATTGTTTTAGAGACTCTTGCAACTTGTTTGCCTTCGAAATTGGCGAAAACGGAGCAATATACTTCACCACAATATTTGCTCCTTAGGCTTTAGTTTTACACTTTTACTGCTTTTATAAATGATCTGATGTACTTATTTGGCGGATTTTGTCACATTTTATTGATCTTTTTATGTTTTCAATAGCAATGTTTTGTATATTTAGCGTATTATTTTACTTTAATGGTTTTATATAATTCTTTGTTGTGTTATTTTTCGTTGTGTTGTTTTACATTTTGATGGTTTTTATTCACTTAATTTAATTATTTTGTGAATTATTTTTCATTGTAATAAAATTTTAGAATTTCTTTAATGGCTTATTTCGTTTACAATTCTCGCAAAAAAAAAAAAAAAAAAAAAACCATAAAGAATGCATGGTATCGCCAAGTGCGTAGTTTTTACGTAACATCAAACGTGGTAGCAATAGGGCCATTCCATGAAAAGTGAAACCAATTGGTCAAAAATTCATATTGAAGTTATGTTGCTATGTTATACATCATTTTAAAGCTTAAGATGTATATTTTGAGAATCCTGCATTAGTTTCTTGGTGAGAGTTAGAATAATACTTGTTTTCTTAATTGGAAGTACGATATTCAGGAACTTTTAAAAATCAGAAAAAACAACACATTTTCAAATGCATATTTCTCATTGAAAAATAAAAACAAAAATAACTACTTGTAGCACAATTTTAACTACTAAGACGGTACTATAATAATATGCATTCATTAATTTCTTTTGAATTGATCTAAATGGTGTAGTTGAAGTTTGAAAAAAAGAAATTTGATGTTACGTCTGTAACAAAAAAGAAGCAAAAGTTGTCATTACGTCCTAAAAAATCAAAATTAAAAAAAACCCTTAATGGTCCTTTTGGCAAATTCTTAGAGTAATTGCCCACCATAGTTAAAAATATTGCAACTGATTTAGTTTTTAAATTAATGCTGTTACAGACGTAACATTTCGGACATAACAAATGGCTCTATGTTAGCCCGTAGCAAAAGTAAATTTCCAATTAAATAGGTAAAAAGCACAGGATGAGCAATACATGTATATAGCATAATATGGTACGAGTACTAAAGTTTCTGGTATTCTGATTTTGAAATTTTTAATTATGTCGGCATGTAATTGAAATTTATTTGCGAAAATGCCGTTCGAATTTCGAAAACGTCGGACGAAAAAGGACACATTTTTTCATTCAAAAAAAAATTATCAAAATTGACCAAATGTCACCAAGAAGGTTAAATTTTAGTTTGGTACTAGTATTCTGCTATATCATCTAACATTTTCAAATTTTTAAGTTCTCCTAAGACCAATCACTGATTCCAGGGAGGAATTTACTTTTCCCGATTTTTTTATGTAGCAGCCCCATTATGCATTAATTTTAAGAATACAAATAAATAAATTTGTGTGAAGGCCCTTCTAAACTTTTCTTGTGTCAATCTTTCTTGGAAATAATTGTCTTAAGATGCATTAATTTATTGTTACATATTGACATATCGGCATATGCTCTCAACTCCCCCAGACTTACCCAAATTTTCTAAAACTGTTACAGTATAACTTAAAATATTCAAATAATGTGTTAATTAATGGTACTGTATTGTTTTAGCACACAAATCTTTGTTTATTCCTGCTTTAAAATACTGTTTTCTACTTTCAAATCAGAGATGTTACGTCTGTAACACCACTTTGTTTTGTCCGTAACAAGTTTATGAATTTTTTTCACAAATTCGGCAGTCAAAATCCACACAATCTTTATGGTTTTAGAAAGAATGAAATCTCTAGAATACGTATTAAAAAAAAAGTTCAAAATTTCCGTACAATTCAGAGGAAAATTGTAAGTTGTAATACATAGTCGAGTTTTTGCTGTTTTGTGAATTACGTCTGTAACAGGCAGTTTTTAATTTCTGTTTTTTTTTGTAATTAAGAAATCTGCACGCAAATTTAATGTAGCATAAACATCATCAAGTTACACTACAGGAAAAAAAATTGAAGACTTTCATCAGCCCAAACCAGAATTATTTGTGTTCAAAGTCTGCGATTGTTACGTCTGTAACAATGGAATTGCCCAATAGTAATAATAAAAAAATTATTTAGAAAATACGTCAAAGTTTAAAATTGGGGATAAAAATATTGAAACAATCCTCGCCAAGACTAAAAATCTGCCATGTGTTGCACTTATAGCGAAAAAGTCACGGATTTAGTTAATAAAAGCAAACAAAAGTGATATTTAGTTTCTTAAATGAATGCAACTCTACAAGCCCTATAAAACTTGAGTGATAATAGTTTAAAGAAAGTTTAAGCAAAAATTGCAAAAATAGTCCGACATTATTTGCTGTAACTGGTGCTCTCTTCATGTTCCCACTATAAATGTTTGTGAATGTATACACTAAAATACATTTAAAAACTTCTTTTATTCAAACTTTTCAAATCTCTAAAATTTAAAAATGCTTAAATTTTTTAATTTTGTTAATTTTTTCTTGAAAATTAGTTCAGCAACAAATCACATTCCAGTATTTAAAACGAGCGTGTAGATCCAATAAAATCTAAGCTATAAACCACTGCCGGCAAATTAAAAAGAAAAAGAAAGCGATTTTAACGAACTTTAAAAATCAATTACGCATCAGTTATGAAAGCTCCATTTCAAAAAACATTACATAAATTAAAGGTGCCAAACAGCAATTTTGATGAAAGTTTCAAGAAAATCAGAGAGGGTCAGGTTGAGTTCCCTGACAGTTTTATCAATAATGACAAAAATCTATGACAAAAATTTACCACCTGAGCATTGAGGTATTTTTATGATATTCACCACTGGTTTTAGGATATTTGACTGTAAACTATTTATTTTTTTTAGTCAAAACCCGAATCTTTCTGAGTGGTTTTTTAACATAAAGCATGTTTGAATTTTCGCCGTTTAATCCATTGTTTCAATCAGGGATGCACCGATCAATCGGCAGTATCGATTAATCGATCATAATCGGCCACTTGCCGAATATTTTAATCGGCAAATAATTGGTGAAAAAATGTATTAAAAAATATTTTTTCGCCTTGGCGGCTAGTCCTGCATTACCTTACGTTTTTTTATGCCTTGCCATATTTCGGCTAATTCAAATGGTTATGATTGATTAATGACATATTATGATATTCTCACTCCTTTTAATGACATTTTTTTCGGTTATTTTGTTCCTAGTAACAATACACATGATTACATTATAAATATTACAGCTTGCTCTTTAAAGTATTAGATTTTGATTCAACAAAAATTTTCTGATCATTAAATGTCACTTGATTAAAAAAATATGCACATATTTTATTGTTATTTTACAAACTGACAGTTGAAGTATGATTTTTTCAAATGTACTTTTTCTGTATTCAATAAATACTACGTATAAACACAATGTTGCAACATTTTTCATTTCAGTGTGCCAACTTATTAGATAACCTTATAACTTTCATAAAGAATAAAAGTCTTGGATTAAATAGCTAACAATAATTAAAAAACAAACTTATCTTAAAAGTGCTCTTAACTCCTCCTCATTAAAAAAAAACTCATGTCCAGTTTTCATAATGTAACTCTATCAACAATAATATGGAAACTGGCTCAAAGAAATTTGATGAAAATTTTAAATTATTTTTAGAAAATTGGGAAATTGGAGAAAAACATTGATCGTTTCTCAAAAATAAATTAGTAAGTATTTCTAAAATCGAAATTGTAAAAAGAAAAAAAAAAACATTGATGGAGAAATTAGTTGTATTAAAAAAAATAGTCGTGGTCATTAATCGGCTCAGCCGATTAATCAGTAATCGGCATATTTGCTTACAGGTGTATTCCTCGTTTCACCATACAATAAAAGCAAAGACCACGGAAAAATAAATTATCCTTTGGGGCTATCTGTAAGTGATGTAACACTTATTTTCAACATTTATAACACGTCTTCCTTTTAAAATATGACCCACTCTCCCTTTATAACAAAGTGTCACATTTCACCTTACCGCCTCCCTGCTCCTTATCACATGCCGTGCTGTATTTCATTGGCATATTTTTATTTCAAAATAATGTGATGTCACACTTATTACCCCCTCCCTCCCCTTGTCACAAACTCACAATTTCACAAACTCCCTCCTCATCAAAGCATAACATCATTTGTGAACGGCCCCTTAAACAATTAAAAACTTTATTTGAATTTCCACAAATGCACTTAAAGTGTAACATGTGAGTTGTTTGCTCAGCAGTCTGTACTTGAAGTATGTAATAGTGCCATTTAAGTCCGTTGAACTTGAAATTATTTTTCAATTACCCAAGAAGCACCAAAATATACATACATACCCATTTTTTTCCCTTAAATGTCCATTTATTCTTAATTCAAATTGATCGGTAAAATACAAAGGCAGTGACCTCCAAACAGAAACATTTAGAGAATTTGAGGCTCATAACGCCGGAAAGGGGAGAAAAATAAACTATAGCTCACTGCGTTCCATCCGATTTCGGCGTTCTTGGTTTCCTGAAATTAAACTTTTGAAAACGCCGCTCATTATCATTTTCAATTTACTATTTTAAAATGTGCATGAAACAGTTTCCCAAACTCGTATTCCTGTCGCTAAGTTCACTAATTTTTAAATTTTCTTTCAGAATAATTGCGTGAACTTTCGGTAAAAAATGCTTTTGCTGGGTTCATTGACCTTGAAGTAAGCAATCTAAAATAATTCCGTAATTTATTTATTTTGTCTTACGCCGATTATTGTTTCATTTCCTGATTTCAAAATTAAAAAAGGAAAAAAGAATGTTTTTAATTATTTAAGATTTTAACATGCAATGGAATGTTGAGGCAGGAAAGAGAGCGGAAGATGTTAGGATATAATTCTGTACCTCATAACCAGGCTAACGTAAGTCCATTTTCGTATTTTTTCAACAGATGGCAAAAAGGATGGCTGAATATATCCAAAAGATGGGGCTCGCGCTCTTTTAATGGTACTAAATACTTGTGAAGGAATTTATTTTTTGGAATAACGTTCTCATGGGTGGATGCGGAATAAGATTCTACATACAATGAAGCGATAAAGTAAAAATAGCCATTTTTGGATTTACGTCGTTCTGGTTCTGAGGTACAGAATTGATTTCCCAGAGGTTTTTACTTAACTTCAGAGCAGTGGTTCTCAACCTGTAGGGGTAGAACGTATACCCATTGGAGTAAGCTAAAATCTGTTAGGGACAGATCGTGCCCAATAGGAGAGTTTTAGCAGCAAAAATTATAAAAGAAAAAGAACTTTAATATGAAAGTTTATGCATAACGATTTTTTAAATACGTGTTCAATTTGCTAAATTTGTCAATGATAATTAGGAAAAGGAATAGTGGAAGAACCGCTGAATATTTCGGCAATACAAAGTTATAACTGCATTAATTTTGTTTCTTACATGGAGGAGAAAAAAAAAAGAGTGTTGCAACTGTGAAGATGTTTAGCTTTTCCTTCCCGCTTTAATATGAAGTAATACCATGTTGCTGGACCTGTCGCTGGTGTGCTGAAATACTAATAGCAATCAGTGTGAAGATATACTTAGCTTTTATATTAGATTTTTTCCCATTCTGCTTCGTTACGGATATTCCATATTGAAAAGCCCAAAATAAGTCTGAAACCTGAATGCTATATTTACAAACTATTCGGTATTAGCGTGCCATCTCTGAAATCGTTCTTTTCCTAAACGCAAGCTTTTGAGAGTAGCTAAATCTTTCGGTAGGAATACATTGATAAATAGAAAACTAGAAGAAGTGTTAAAAACCTTAGTTTAAACCAAAACTAAATAAACAAATAACAGTAATAATTAAATTCCTATGCAAATTTATTTTTGTTTTTCATGCGAAATTAATGTTTTTAATTAAAATCTGTAATAATATAAACTCGGGGTGCAGCGATTAATCAACAGTACCCATTAATCGGCCATAATTGGCTACTTTCTGATCATATATAACTGGCTAAGCTTGGCAAAAATTAATCGACGGAAAAAAACATAATTAAAAAAAAAATATGTATACCTTCAACGAAAAACTAATCAATAAATTTGTAAAAAAATGTAAGATTTCTAAATTTGTAAGGCAGTAAATGTAATTTTCTGAAAACAGTTCTGTAACATGTAGTCACTACCGCTTTCTCCATATTTTTTTTTTTTTTTTTTCATGAGGGAAATTGGCTCAATGAATTTAATGACATTTTGGGAAAATTAGGAAAATCGAGTAAAGTAAATAATTTCTCAGAAATAAATTAGAAAATTATTTCTAAAATCGAAATCTTAAAAGGAAAAAAGTTATGGAGAGACTAGTTGTATTAAAAATAATCATCATGATCAATAATCGGCCTTTCCGATTTATCGGCCGATTATGAACAGCTGGTTAATCGGTAATCAGTAAGCTATACTTCGCAGCAACTTAACTTGGCAGTGACGTCACTACGGGTGGATGATGTCAGCGTGACGTTAGCCTATGAAAAACGAGCTAGATAAAACGTCACAGCCTACTTGTCGAATAAGAGGAGATCGCTTACTGCTTGTGAGCTCTTATTGGCTCCGCCCGTAATGACGTCACTGCCAAGTTAAGTTGCTGCGAAGTATACCACTTTGCTCATGGGTGCATCCTTAATATAAACATAAAAAACTTTTAAAATAATAAAATCAATAATTAAATGAACCCAAGGTACCAAATCCCACTGAGGTTTAAACTAAATTTTTTTTGAAGACTTTGAAAGCAAGTGAAATGCAACGGGATTCGACGCATAAAAAAGTGTTCCTTGCGTAAAAACTATTTCTTTTGCTCATAGCTTTAGAGCAATTAAAATTTTTTAGTAAGAATACATTGATAAATTGAAAAGGAGAAGTGTTAAAAACTTTAATTTAAACCAATAATTTAAAAAAAAACCAAGTTTTAAATTCCTATGCAAATTTATTTTCGTTTCCCGTGTGAAACTATGTTTGTGAATTAAAATCCTGAGAAACATGTACATTAAAAAAACCCTTTAAAAATGATAAAAATAAATAAATGAACCTAAGGTACCAAATCCCCCTCTGAATAAATCTAAAACTTTTGTGAAAACAAGTGAAATGCAACCGGATTCGGGGCACAAGAAATAGCGTTCTCTGCGTAAAAAAACATCTTTTGTTGATAGCTTTAGAGTAATTAAGCCTTTTTGTAACAAGTACATTGATAAGCAGAAAATAAGAGATTTTAAAAACCTTGATTTTAACCGAAAAAAAAACAAGTTTTAAATTTCTATGCAAATTAATTTTTGTTTTTCATGTGAAACTATGTTTTTTAATGAAAATCTTTATCAATGTAAACATAAAAAAACCTTTAAAAATAATAAAAATCAATAAATAAATGACCCTTAAATGTCAAGTTCCCCTAAGGGTTAATCAAAAACGTTTATCAAAACTTTGAAACCAAGTGAAATGCAACGGGATTCGGAGCACAAAAAACAGCGTCCTCAGCGTAAAGAACGCTCTCCATCTTTTGTTTATAGCTTTTCTCTCATTCATTCATTCATCAGTAAGCTCCGTTCTGCTTCCGTGAATGGAGGAGTAAAACCTCCAAATTGTTCTAGCCCGAAAGGTTGTTTGTTTTATTTCTCCAGACGGGCATAAAAGGTGGAGAGTTCCACAAAGAAAACTTTCGATTTCTCGGAAAGGAAGGCGGAAACGACGGAAGATTTCCTTTATTGTGAAAGATTTTGCATTCTATTTTCGATCAAGCACTTGATTAACTGTTTTTTTTCTCAGCTATTCTGGCGATAAAGTATAAGATATTACAAGAATAATAAGTGCATCTAGTAAAAAACGGTATTGGCAATGTAAAAAACTGCGGTAAACAATGCAAGTATGTTCCTTTTTTATGTTTTTAAATGTATTTTTTTTTTTCTTTTTTTTTAAAACTCGAAAAATGTAGTTTTTTTTCACGAAAGGAATTCTGAGTTAGATGCTTCAAATTCTGCTGGAAATTGTAACTTGTGTACACATCTTTTTCACACTGTGCGCATTTAGTACTAAAAGTTTGCAAGTTTAGATAAAACAATAAATATGTTTGATAATAACATGACTTCTGTTCATTAAAAATTCAACTTTTCGCAATCAAAGAATTTTATTTTTTAATTTTCTTTCTTTTTCTTTTATGCAGTATTGGGGAATAAAATGTAAATTTAGTTAAAGTGAGTTAGCGAGGCAAAGTGAAACGGTAAAATATTGTTTTTTGTTTTCCAACGCCGTTCTAAATGCTTATTCGGGCATCCATACTTGAAATTGCATATTTAGTAAGAAATTTAAAGTTTCTACCCTCAATATTGTAATTTTTTCCCTAACCCATACTTAAGTTCGGGCAAACTTAATCAGGCAGCATTGTGAAGGTGACGCAGATAATGATCACAGCATTATGAAGCTTCCAGGTTAGGTTTGCCCCAACTGCAATTCTATGTGAGAGAAACAAAATATACACCATATTCGGTGCTTTAACCCTTTGAAAAAAAATTAAATTCATTAATGTGTAGTATGAAATAGCTCTCTAATATGTACTTAATCACGATTGCTAATAGTTACTTAATAACTATTGGTAATATTTACTTAATCGGGATCGCTATTTAATCATTGAATACTTATATTATTTTTATGGATGAAAAGGCATGTCTTTTGATCCATAAGCTCACTTTTGCATTGACGATGGGTTACCCTTGGTAACCCCGAAACATGTGCAGCAGTTTTAAGGCAAAGTTGCATGCAGTTTTAAGGCAAAAATGTTTCTATTTACGCTGCTTTATACTCGTTTACTTTTCAAGCTCAAAATTTCTTATTCGACGCCAGTTCGAAGACTTCATGAAGAGCCAAAAGTAAAAACAAAGCATTTGTGAACTTCCTTGATTTGGACTAAGTTTATCCCTCTTTCGTGCCTGTTAAAAACTGTTACCACCATTTACACATAATTGTAGATAACATTCGGCACGTGTGATCTTTGATAATTTTTTCAAGTTCATTCACGTCCAGAACTCCTGGTTCGTATGCTCTATCACAGAAGAAGGAATTGTATTTTTTTAATTTTTTGAATTCCTACTGTTAATGACCTTTGTGTAGGTAAAAACTTTAATGATTTTTTTCAGGAAGTGCTAAGAGACCACCAAAAAAGAAATTATTATGACTTCATGTGCGGAAGAGCAATTTGCATTTCTTTTTATTGAAGTTAAATTTTTCATCGTTAAATATGAGCGGGCGACTTTGAAGTGTTCTAATTGAGATTTAAATAATTCGCCGGAGGGAGCAATCTAAAAAAAGATCAACTTCCTCTGTATCATGAATGTCCAAATAATTAGAATAATTTTTCACATAACTTCTGTAAGTTTTAAATTATCATTACTTTTTTTTTCTCAAAATGTTTGCTGTTCTGAGAATAAAAACTTTGTCATTAATTCTTCTTTGAAACTTCCAATTGAAAATCTCTAATAGAGGAAGTAAACCGAAGTCGGACCCCCCAATTTGTTTTCTTCCTGCGAATTCGTTAATACATGGAACAATATAGGGTAAAAGCACCAGTAATCGGCCATTTAAGAGATATTTTGTTGATCTTGGCTAACCTAGAACTTTCAGCTATCAATACAGCAACAAAAACAAGGTAAAACTTTAGAATGAACCTTTCTGATAGTGAATCACCTACTTGTTTCTGAAATTAAAAAAAAAATTATGTTAAAATCCAAGCTGTTATCAACACTAGTAAATGCTCCAGTAGTCGGCCACAGAATCATCTTAGCTGAAAAATAAGCAGAATATCATCTTGGATGACGGGCACACCATTCAAAATGAAATGACTCATTAATAATTCAAAAAACTACCCAAAACTTAACTGCCACTGGTTGATAATTGAGGATAGGTACATGAATGTGTGAATGCGTCATATCTGATTTTGAATTAAAAATTATATTTATGAGGAGTTTTATGTCATTGTGACCGACTACTGGAGACTGGCCGACTACTGGAGCACTTACCCTAGATTGCCCAAAGACAAAACGTGCTTCATTTAGCGACGTATCCAGTCCCATAATAGTCGTAAACTTTATGTAAGTTGTTGAATTTAGTAAAAAGGGGAACAAAATGTTGTTTTAATAAAAGTGCTGTTAATTAGGACCCCTCCACGTTTTCAACTGTCAGCAATAAAAAATGAAACAGAATTATGGCATATATTTATTTATTAATGCTTACACATTTAACGTCATGACATTTTTCTTTATTTCTTCACCCTCTCCCATTGAGGTCTGTCTGTCCGTCTACGCCGTTACCTTTTCACTGTGATTTCAAACATTGTTCAGATAGAAAATGCTGCTCTACTATTAAAATGATTCATATTCAATTCCGTTCCACAATTATGTTTCTTTCGAGAAACATCATAAAAAAATTGATCTGTCTGAAAAAGAGGGAGGGTGCCGCCAATGTTAATAACGAAATTGAAAAATTTTTTTTATCGAAGTGGTAAGGTGTTTCTCTATCTGGCTAATATTTTGTTTTACATTTAAATGAGTTACATAATGCAGTATACGTATTATTATATTACTCGCATCTTTTTACTTTTTTTGATTTACAAATTCTGCAATTACAATATTATTTGGCCGAGCCCCTTTTATGCGTCTCGCGAATCCTTAGGGCTGCGAACAACCAGTTGGGAAAGAAATGAACTAGAGGGATAGCTAACTTTCATTGCATACTAAAATTGATAAAGGTGTCTTTTGAGCTGTTTTGACGTTTTCATAATCTGAAGCTATTGAAGTTATATTTTAAGAAAAAAAAACTAAATATAACACATCTTCAGTTGTATATATATATATATTTCTATGATGTACTATCAAGATTTCAACAGAAAAATTTAACTTCCAAAAAAAAGGCAATCGAATCTTTTCAGGAAACAACTTGATCTAAAGCTTCATGAGATTACATGGCTAATTCGTAATGCAAAATTTGATTCACTACCTAGTAACATATTATATGAATGTTATATCGATCAAACTTTGAATTTAAAATAGTTAACCCAGCTTACCCCTCCCCGCCCTCTAATGAACATTGGTTCACTAAGAAATATTACCCAAACTTTGCGATGTACTTACAACAACAACAATAACAATAAATTAATATTTATATGACGTCTAAAATATTGAGGATCTTCATCTAAAAAATGGAAGATAATTATTTAAATTCATAAACACGTTTCAAACATTAAAATTCAGAAATTTAACTCGCCAAGAACATTAAACGATAAGAAGACATTTATTCTTTTGCAGATTAATAAAGTTTATGAGTTTAGATTGTCTCTTATCTCTATATTATGAAGATGTGAATAGATCTTTTTATTGTGAGTTTCTTGTTCTTATTTTTCTAAGTTAGATTTCATCATCTCTATCTAGAAAAATTACAGTAAGCACCAAGTTTTGAAAGTCAAAAAAGTTAAAGCAGGCTGAAGATTAGGATGGTGAATGAGAGTTGTGTATATTTTTTTCAGTTTCTTTAGAGTTGCGAAAAAACTTTGATTTAGATCCGAGAAAGTTCATTTGGAAAATTTTCTTGATATGTTCGATACAGCGAGCATATCCCCGCACTTTACAAGTTGCGGATCTTTGCACTTAGCGATTTTTTGCATCTAAATCTCTGCAACTTCCTTGAAAACTAAGAAGAATAGAGAAAATACGCTTTTCGAGATAATAAGTTTTCTAGTTGTTTTCAAGATTACCAAGGAAGACCTTCATCCCAATATTTTTTTCACTACAAAAACAAATATCCGAACTTTATCAGCGAGTGGCAGTGCTTGTCAATACTTAGGTTACAGGACTAAACTTGGCTGTAAAACAGTTGTTTCAATAATTTATACTCTTAAAAGGATCTTCCATCAACGACTTTCAATGGAAATAATCTCACATTGTACTAAATGGTAAAAAATTGCATTGATCTTTTGATTGATTTGGATCTTTTAGACGATGAGCTTACCTCCGATGTTTCAATCATTTCTCAGATCTTCCGCAAAATAAAAATGTCATGTCCCCAGACATGAAAAATCGCCCCGACTCAACCAACCCCTTTACCAGGTAGTTTCTTCACCATTAAGGTTGATAGAGCAGTGCATTGGTAGGTTTGCAAATGGACCTATGTTTCTGATGTGCACCAACTGTAACTCAGTGCAGACCCTTGGCTCAAGCACCTGCCCAAGCAGCACACTTCGTTTTTTAAAGGTTGTAAAATGGTTATTAACGTTGTGACAACCGATTGAAAACGTTTATAAAACGTTTAAACATTTTTTGTGCTACCTGGGTGATGATCTGTTCGTATCTGACGGGAATTATGTAAGTACTAGTGACTAGTTCTCAGCATGGGGCTCAGGATTTTTTGAATATTTAATCCTGCCTGATGCCAAATCATGGGGAATAAGTGAATAAGTCAACAGCTAGGATGACTTGCAAGCAACATTTTATACCAATTACGTAAATATTAAAAGTTCCAACTGGATCAAAAATTATAGTCGCGACTTTCGATACACTTCAGTTTGTAAGTAAGTCCTTCACTTGCGTTCGAAGTTACGTAATTCTGAGCCGAAAATATCGCGTTCGTTATTCCAGTGACGCGGAAAATCTGATAACAATAAGCATGCTTTATTAGTCTTTCAAAATCATAAGTGCTTATTTTAAAATTACAATCTAAGATATTTCGTTCGGAGATAGCATAGTCTTTCAAATTTTGCGATGCTTGTTGATCAAAGGCACACCAAAAAATTTCTTGAGATAAGAGCACGAATAGTGGGTTTTGATACTTAGGTGTAGGTAAAAGAAGTCGAATTTTAATGCTAAATAGGCAGTCAAGCACATACAAAATTGCTCTGCTTTTCACATAGAGGTTTAAAATGCGGAAAATTAGGTAATTTTAGTTATTTTCTTCCATACAATATAGGCATGGAATTTGATTTATACTATCTGCAAAGTCAATGTATATCAGCGTTTAATTTTTAAGAAGTAAAAAACACTATATTCTTCAGAGCTACGATTCATGCGTAACTATAATAAAATTCCGTTTAATACGTTAAAATTCACTGAATATCCAAAGGGAAAAAAGAAATAAAGCATATACGAGTGGAAAAAGCAGTGGAATAAACATACGAAAAGAAAAACTGCTGCAGGAAGGAAAAGGGCAGGATATGGAGAAATGAGTTTTTGAGATAGTTGGAAGTGAAAATTTTGAATTTGGCGGTTTTTTTGTGCTTAATTTTAGTGGAGATCAAATCAGCAAGCTTTCAAAATAGAGTCAGGTACAATAGATGACAAAAATGCAAAAAAAAAAAAAAAAAGAAAGACACATATTTGCAGATATTGCACCCTTTACCTTCCTACACCAGAAAGGCTTTCAAATTTAGCCCCGATGCAGATTCGATAAATAGATTGATTAAGACTACTAACAGCAAACAACTTATTTTATAGTTCCAAAATCAAGAATGCGTAATTCTTAGGGCCATGCTCCACATCGACGTAAAGCAGAAAAATTAGGCAGAAGCGTAAAATTTATTCAATGGTGTTCCTATGGAAAGTACCCGGATTTTCGGTTTCTGTCTTCAGTTTCGGTCGCGTTTTACGCTGATGTGGAGTATGGCCCTTAGAGCTTCCGCTTGTCATGATATGGACTGTTTATATGAATAATTAAAATTTTATACATATAACGTATGGCCAAGTGTTCTGAGTGACTCGTTGACATACTTGAAGTGGTGGGCTCGTCTTCCAGCCAGACTCGCTTCGGATTTACTTTCTCTTTTCTGACCTGAAGATTCTTTCATGTGATGTCTGTAAATTCTCTGTACTATATGAAATAAAATTATATATAAGGGAGAAAAAATGCTGATATTGTAGTTCTCATCAAAATAAACTTGTACAATGAATTCCCAGAAAGAGAACGAACATACATCATGAAGTACATTGTTTTATGGTAAACACTAGGTTTAGGATACACTTAAAAAAATCAGAAAAATTGTAAAGTAACTATTGCTGGAAAACGGTGTGTTTACAGAAAACTGTGTCGGAAAAAGAAAGCAATTGCAGCGTTAATTGGTACACCATGTGACTTATGGTGATAGTTAGATAAATCCTCATTCCGCTCTTCCCGTCCAGACACATTTAGTGTCGGGCTAGCAAACCTGTCTGTGAATAATAGAAAATCTGGCTAGAGCTCCATTGCTTGCATCTCGGTTATTTTTCTCGGGTATTTCACTAAAAGTATTACAGTGAAATCTGTGTATAACGATACTCAAGGGACCGAGAAAAAATATCGTAAAAGACAGATTATCATTGTAGACAGTTTGAGCAAGAGTAGATGGGAAGTTGGCTGGGACCAAACCAAAATATCGTAATAGGCATGTTTATCGTTATGTACAGTATCGTTATACACAGGTTTTACTGTATTTGTAAGCGCAACTCGATGTTAGATATGGATAACTAAAACTCTTGGCAATTTTTTTTTTATCCATCACCAATGACTTTGCCCTTTTTTTTCATCTTGCCCATGTCGCCAAATGATTATTGCTCAAATCTTAGTGATCCAAAGCATGATTTACCATTTTGGGCCCCATTACATTGTATTTTTGGGTGTGCTTTTGCGCATTACTCATGAAATAAAAGAATGTGAGAAACAGGTATTACGATCATCTTTGGGGCACCTCCCAAAGGCGACAGTTAAAACAAAACAGTTGTAAATTCGCCACTGTAGCGATCACCTAAAAATGTTAACTCTGTATCAATATATCCACCAACTCTTCCGCCTTTTCTTTCTACCTTCTTTACAGCAATTATCTCATTCCCAAACACACATCTTCTTGCTGTCGATGCTAATTCTTCAGCTAGACGGATCGCTGAGAGATCGCAGGGTGATAAGATAATTGAAGTCAAGGCCGGTTGTGCTTCGATTCTTCTCTACCGAGGCCGCCTCTGCAAGGATATACTGTCCAGCGATGACGCAGCGCCCTGAGCTGACCCCTGAACTAACCCGGAATGATACCGCGATGTTCATTTTCCGGTGCAACGGGGAAATTTGTGACATCACACCTTGATGGGAAAGAGTCCGGATTTCACGATTCGTCAAAAGAGATGATTTTTGACATGCACTTTCATCGGAAGTAGTAGATAATGAATAAGAGCTTTGTTTCATAGCATACCATTTCAGAAATACAGTGCCTCGCAAAAGTTTTAGCACAATGTAAATATTTGAATAAAAAGAAAACTATTTAGTCGAATGTTTTCAAATTTCTGCAGTAAGTGGCCAACATGATCCCAAATACGTGGTTGGAGTTTTGAAAAATATAACCGATAGAAAAATCAGAAATTACCTAAGTTTTTTGCTGTCGAAAATGTTTATGCACTAGTCAGTTTTGTGCGAATGTGTCTTGAAAGTGATTGGTGGAGGAAAGGAGGGATTTTTTCTTAGACTTTTAAGTGCAGAGATTGCTCAATGAATAATCCAAATCCCACAATCTCGGCAGTTTTCATCCATTGAAGATGAGAAAGTTTGGAAGATTAAATTTGAAAATAAATTTACTTTGCTAATTTTTCGTCTTTTAAATCTGTCCTAGCGTGGTAGTGCATGGTATTTTACTTCATGGAGAGCAAATTCAGACATGCGCATTGATCAAAAAGGCCGAGAAAAATGATTTTTCTTAAGGATGAAGGAATTCTAAGAACGGCTTGAAATGACAAGTTTTCCCCAAATCCTATAAAATTTTCAACTTTGATTGAAAAAAAAGCATTGACAGTATAAGTAGATGAGCAACTGAATCGGGATGCATTAAGAAACAAAAAATTGTGCTTGAACCTTTTTTGAAGCAGTACCAAATTTGCCCGATCTTCGGATCTTTCCTCAAGTCACGCTAATAGAGTTATAATATATCTAAGCCATCCAAATTTTCTATATTTTCATCAGAGAAAACAACATTCATTTTTTAGTCACGATGATTCCTGTACTGGTATACTTCCATTAAAATCTGTCTGTTTGGACACCGTTTGCGAAAAGGCTCAAGCACAATGTACTGCTCGATTGAGTTGTACATCTACTTATATACTGCTACGTGCTGTTTTTGATCCAAGTTGAAGTCTTGTAGGATTAAGGGTTGACCGATTTATACTATGGTCAGAATTGAAGACCAAAAGACTGTCTGTAGGCCACAACACAAATTTCGCTATGGGAAAGTAGATTGTTCCAATTGAAAATATTCATTAAGTTTATAGAGAAAATGCGAATTCTTTAGCGAAGAGAATTGGTCCCCTTTTGTAGCACCTATGAGTATACCGTCAAAACTTCTGGAGGTTCGTTCATAAATCAGTTGAGAATATCTCCGGAGTTTATAGATTCTCATGAAGTTGATAGTCTATGGATCAATTTTAGAATGTTCCAGGTATTCATCAAAGTGGATACGTTATTATTGATAAAATTATGGCGTAGGTTTAAGTGTTAAAACTGCGTGTATTTAGTTCATAGAATCTTAGAACAATTACTTAGAAAGAAATATGTATGTTAAAAACAACGTTTTAAAACCTCAATGACAATAGTTTTAAGAAAATTTTCTTTCGATTTATAAAATAAATATTTAATAGCGAATATATTTTCTAACAGATTTTATAAGTCATTTATGGACAAAACGGATAGTCGGTTAAGGACATAAATGAATAGGGGAGAGCGCTGCATGTGTGTTGGGAGCATTTTTTACTCTTCGGTCTGTAATTTATTTAATTAAAGATATTGTTACCCACTTAGCCTGAGATTTTAGCAATCAATGTTAACAAGAACTTAAATTCAAATATTTTTCAAAAAAGTTCATATGTAAGAAAATATTGAACGTTAATGCATTGGTCATAAATGGTTTCAACACGATCTATGGTAGGACCTGCTGTGGCAATGTGTAGGACAAATTGGAACACAAGAGAACAAGCAATCTTGCTCATCGATAATTTGATTCTTAAGTAAAATATCTGTTATTTGATATGAAAAATATACACCTAACAGTATTTTCACTTAAAATGCAACTATATTGTGAAATTTCCTTCTTTAATTCAAAATTCTTTTATTTTCAAAGGTCATTTCATTTAAATCAAAATGATGTCAAAATCAACGAATCGGAACAACAATTTTTTCTCAACCAACTATCTTAAGCAAGAATAGATTAGGGAAGGGTATGATAAACACTGTTTCAATGTGCACTTTTTAAAGTGTCCCACACTACACTGTTGTGTGTCTGTTATTCTAGGCCTACAATAAATGGGTCAATTTGAAAATGTCTTCTTAAAAAAAATTGTTTTTTAAGACCTAGCTTCTCAAGTAATGTAAGAGCATAATTTCAGATCAGGTAAAAATGATACTTCAAAGGAAAATGAACATTTTATGAAGAATGAAAATTTACTTACATTGCTTCAAATTTTAATTCCTACCTTCCTGAAAAGATTACAGACGCAGAATCTTAAGAACAACAAAAATAATAACTGTACTTGAGACACACCAGATAACTACCCCCCGAATTCTCCTTTTTAAAACTAACCATCACTTCAAAGGTTTCAATATGGCCCATGCAATGCTCTCTCCTAATTAAAAAAAGGAAATATATGTTAAAAAAACAAATAATTAAAAAAAAAAAACGAATTAAAGAAAAGAAAATTAAAATTTCAAAAAAAAAAAAAAAAATCTGGCTCTTTCTTAAAGCATGGGTCAGATAAGGACATGACACACAGTTAAAAATGACAAATTTCTTTCACGTCATTAAATATTCAAACTCAAATTGCAACAGCAATGAGTAAATATGCTAAGGTATGGAAATAAGATGATTTACACAAATCATTTTTGAAAGCGAAAGAAGCTCATATGTCGTTTTGCAGGAATTCGTAATGATTTTCTTTACCATGTTGCAGTTTCCTCTTCGTCAAAGTGCGAACTTTTGCCACTGGCGTCATTCACAAAGTGGTTGTAACGTTTGCAAATTTCTTAGAAAAATGGTTGAAGCCCTTCTCTTAGTTCTGGTCTCTCGTAGTAATTACTCTAGGAGTATTATCATAACTCATTTATAAAAGCCGCAGTTTTATGAGTAAATTAACAACCAGCAATTATTGCTAACATAAAAACGTGTTAAGGTAACCGCAACGTAACAGTTTCATTTTCAAAAAATGTTTTCTACTGCTTCTTGTTAGCCTTCGGATACCTCACACAAAGACCACAATTTGTGGAATATACGAAGTTTTTTGTCCACACCGAAACAAGTGTCTTACATTCTATTCCAATTTTTATCTGGTCAACGGTATTTACTGCATAAAAAAAGGTGAAAGAGGAAATATTTATTTACGGAAAAAGAAATGAACATTTTCCCCCTTTAAATGAGTTACTTTAATGGGGGAGGGGGGGGGGGCGTTTCCCAAAATGTTTGGTTTGCTATTGCAAAGTTAATCGTTACGAAAATATTGGTGGTATTTTCAAAATTAACTGTGGCTACGCCCATTTAAATTTGAATATCATGGTCCGATTTATAAGTTAACTGGATTGTGTTATGCAAAAAGGAGTTAACCCATAAAAACCTGATTTTGAGATAGTGGGCTTTAAAGTCAACAAACTCTGGCAAAAAGCATGGAGCTCTATATCAATATACCAATGATACGTTACCATGAAATGCTGATAGGGCTTAAATATTTTTGCTTAATGTAGAAAGCAGCATATTTTACCATCACAGTTGGATAACTCATTTTTTTATGTTTTGTGGGTTAACTCCTTTTTGCATAACACCATCCAACTCATTCGATGCGAGCGACTTGACCCTATCCTTGTTTCTTCTTTGGATCATTTAACGCTGTTACGCAAGGTTTGTCCGGAAAGTAAAAGCAATGAGTCGACATTTATTTACCCTACTATAAAAATACAATAAAATGTTCAAAGCATATTCTACTTATAAAGCAGTGAGTAACCACCCATAAGCAAGGGCTAAGACAGGAACATGCAATACAACGCCAACTCGGCTATTTCGATCTATGGGCTGCAGTTTCGTGCTTATTATGCACTCATCAGCATGGAATACGAAACTAGCCGAGTTGGAGGCAAAAGTCCTCTTATAAAGCAAAGAGAGCCGAAAAAAAAAACTGGTAGCTAATGTGAAATTAAAACACCAGCGAACGACCGCACTTGGAACGGTGCAACTCGTTGTACCATTACGAGTTCTAACGAGAGGAACTAAATACGAGTTGTTTACGAGAGGATTTTTGCCTCCAACTCGGATAGTTTCGTATTCCATGCTGATGAGTGCATAATAAGCACGAAACTGCAGTCCGTGGATCGAAATAGCCGACTTGGCGGTGTATTGCATATTCTGCTTGTTCTGATATATTGCTTCCAGTGAGGTTTGCGGGTTTTGAAATGGTCAGCTTTTCTTTTCCAGAAAAACCTTGTGGAGCTTAGATGCAAGCCCCTCGTCAACTATGTCCAAGTAAAGTCCATCTGTCCCAGGTAGCACAAATAACGTTTGAACGTTTTATAAACGTTTTTAAACGGTTGTCACAACGTTAATAACCATTTTACAACGTTTATAAAACGAAGTGTGCTACTTGGGGTGTTAAGTTTCAAGTAGGAGAACAAGAAGTTAGCGGAATCACGTTAGGGCGCGTCGTCTGCGGTTGATGGTTTCAATCGTGGTTTTCATAGTTAGAGCAGATCAAGGCCGTATTTAAGGGGTGGTTTTTAAGGGTTCAAACCCCCCTCCGAAAATTTTCAAAATTATTCCACAAAATGTTTTTAATGCTCTTTTTTGCTGAAAAATAATATTTTTGTTTTATTTTTAACTTTATTATTTGCTTTTATGTTTCATTTGAAAAATGAAATTAATTTTGAATGATAGTACAAATTAATTGATTTATTTTTCTGCAGTATTTATTTTTATTGTAGTTTTTGCAAACATCATTTCATACACAACAATACACCTTTTTAACTGGGGCGAAGATGCTTTGTACACATCAGAATTTTTTCCTTTATTGTAAGGAAAGATGTAATATATAAATAAATGTTTCTTGTTAATGCTTCTTAAACATCTACTGTTACAAAAAGCAATAGAATATAACATGAAATCAAAGTTTATTGATTTCACGAGAAATGAGTTGATAAAACCCTCCCCGAAACAATAGCCTGGTTACGGCGGTGGAGCAGATATTAGTTGAGTTGAGTTGAGACTAATCCTCCAAATGTCTGACTAAGTCAGACAAGGTCCATCAGACCATTGACCTGGAGGAAATCGAGGACAAGAAGAGGTGATTCAAAGATATCTTCTTTGCAAAGTCCTAGACAGTCCAGGATGTGCTCTGGAGAAACCTGCTGGGTTTTGCATTTGGAGCAGACGTCGAAGACTCCTGCCCTCAATGAATGAGAGACTCTTCGTGTGGCCGCTTGTTAATATAGAAATTGCAGTTTTCGTTGATCTGTCACAATTGAGGGCGAATGAAGAGCCAGGCTCTTTGCCAGCGTTATTACCTGCCAGCAGATATTAGTAAAGGATGGGAGAGCAAGTCAAATCATTGATTAAGAAAAAGCCGAAACAAAGAGCCCAAGTTACATGGTCAAACATCGGCGAATGAGAGACACGTTTATGTAAAACAAGTGAAAGAAACCAGATTTCTTCCACTACTTTCCGTCAAAATATGTCACGTGACTTGAGATCTGTGTTTCAAGAATTGAAGACTTCGCTCCCTCCTCTTTTATTCCTTCTCAATGGCTTCATCGCTGACCTCTTCACAGCTTTGAAAAATCCTTAGTGTCAAGTGTCAGCAGCAGGCTGGTCATTCTATTATGCAATCATCATCAATGGTTCGCCTTATCATGGTAAGTTTTCATTGCTGACTTGCCGAGTTTAGCACAAAACAGAGTGCTAGCCTTTAATTCAATTGAGCCTTGCTTGTATGAGAGACAAATGAAATTTGTACGAAAATGCCTGCTTATACCCTCTGGAATTTGAATAGTTAGAGATGACTCGGTGACGGTGCATTCATAAACTGACGTTACTGATCCTGATATAAACTAACTCTCTTTTAATCCTTACAAAACTGACTTTTTCCTCTGCTAATCCTTACATAATATGACTTTTTCCTCTACTGAACCTTACCGCTTCAAAGGAACTGCTATGAGCATGCGCTTCATAGTAAAATCGATGACGTTATTTTCCGAACAACCCTGTAGTATCGTGCATTTTTGAAATATTATTTCTTAGACTTGTGTCAATTTTTGGAATTTAAATTATAACCAATTCCTGCGAAGCCGATAAAAAACGTAAAGTCTGAAAAAACTTGGGTTACTGTCTAGATATTTTCCTACTATTGCCTTATTTTTTAGGAAAAAGTTTATGCATGAAAATCAAACATTCTTTCCACAATCTTAATTACAGCATTTTCCTGAGCAGTGATAAACCAAGCATCATGTTTTTGCTACAGGAAACTTCAAAACTTTGCTCAAAATAGAAAACACAAAAATGTCGGTTCACGATGCTCTTCTTGCCTTTGGCGCGCTACAAGGTAAAGCTATTAAAAAGTTCATTGTATGACCGCATCGACAAAGATATATTCCTGTTTGCTTATCAATGAGTTTCAATTTGGAAAAAAAATAAAAGAAAACTCTCTCTGCTGCCCAATCTCATTTAGTATTCGAGGCCGCAAACAAAGCTCTTTTTAATAGCTTCTTTCGAGTGGCCTTTTGCAGGAGAAATTTCATATTTCCGCCGTATTTATTGAATGCATTATGGTGAGTGACAGCCCTGACATTTGTTGCACATTCATATGGGGATTAGAGAATACAAGAAGATTTTCTAAACGCGGAACAAGGAATCTGGTAAAGAAGATTGTTCGTCTGAAATTAAAATTATCATGTAATAAATTAAATCCCGCGCTATTTTATCAATGTATGCAGATAGCTATGAAAGAGTTGTTTCGAATTTTAACTGGTTTAACTGCGATAATTCAATAGCATGAAGCTACATTTTTTTCTACAAAAGTTGAAGATTTCTTCCTTGATAAAGTTGCTATTATTCAATCGCATAAAAGTACAAAAAATAAAAAAGTTTTCCAAAGGTTGAAGATTTCATTCATATAAGGGCGATTCTCTGTAAACTCGTCATTTTTCACACGAAATCTGTCCGGGCATAGTTTTTTGAAATGCTCGTATAATTATAATACTATTGCTCAGAAAATGAATCTATTACTTTGGTTTGAAAGAGGGCCAATTGAAGTTTGTGTTTTTCTGATCAATCACGATAGGTTGTTACTCCCCTGCCTAGTATAACTAGGCAGGGGACTGTGCCAGGTAGCTGTATTTTTGCTCTTTGTAGCGTAATATCTGCAAAACTATTGGAACATAATTAGATACAAGACTACCTATAAATTTAGGCATAAATCGTAAATTTATAATTAAGCTAATTGCAATTAATAAAATCACTTCCCAGAGGACTGTTTTCGCAACGATCACGATGCATACTTTCAGCACAAATGTGGCTCTCGAACTAAACAAATTGGCGTTTCAACAAAGTTCTCGGCAATTTCGGCAAATTCACACTGATTACTTTAAAGTTCATGTCAAAAAGAATTTGCAAAAGTTATAGATTTTTCGTATTACAGCTTTGAATTTGTTGCAGGGGACTGTTTGAAAAATCTCCGGACAGAATTTACATGACAATTTTAAGTTTTAGAAATACGTAATTATACCTTATTTCATAAGAAAAATATAGCTTCATTATTTTATTTTTAAATATTAATTGCCAAATTTATGTAGTGTTATTAGGTTTTTTGAAATAATACCTTTAACATTTAGACAATGGGATTGGGACAGCCAGGGGACTGTGTTTTTGGTGCTTAGATAATTTCTAGAAAAAGAAATTAAATTATTATCGCTCCAAATACAATTGGCCCACAAAGTATTAATGCTTTACTTGTATTAAGAGCGATAATTACTTTATTACACTTTATTATTTTTAAAATACTTGGTCCGGATAGCCAATTACCAGTTTACAGAGAATTGCCCATAAATATCATCACTCTACGCGGGATATTATGTTATCTGAAATCATGTTATTCACATCTATGATTTACTTAGAAATTAAACGTGATGCATATATCTAAACCAGGGATTATAAACATTTTTTCCAGCGGAAACTGGTGCTCTTATAAGTTGATCTTCGACATTGACAAAAAAGAGTCCCACTGTTTATCCCTTTTGGGGGTAATAGGGAGGGTAATTGCGGCGCTGTACTGAGTTGGGTTGCTTTTGTAATAGTTCCGGAGAGAAATGTGAAATTAATACAGTCAAACCTGTCTATCTCGAATTTCACGGGAAGAAAAATTCGAGATTCGGAGGTTGTGATGAAATTCACAAAAATAAGCAATTGGAACAAAATCAAACACTTAATAGATTAAAGTAATTAAATACTTTTGTGCGATTGACGTAGAGAAAATTACAACGTTAAGGAGGCACAAATACGCGTATCATTGCGTATTTGTGCCTCCTTAATGTTGTAATTTTCTCTACTTAACAATATCAATGCAAAACAATTTATTAAGTATTTTACTGTACAGCGTGTAGTGACTCACCGTTTTAGTAACTAGTCGGTAGCATGTTAATGCATACCTTTAAGTACGAATATAGTCCTTGAATGATTGTGCAAAAGACGATTTTTGTCGCCATGTTATACCATTGATAAAGGTGGCTGGAGATGAAATTCAAAAATAAGAGTCGTCAAAATTCGAGATACAGAAGTTTTCAGGAAAAATCATTCGAGATAAACATGAGAAAAAACAATATGTTTTAAAAACAGGGAAATTGAAAAATTTCGAAATAGAGAGGTTTTCGAAATAAGCAGGCTCGATATAAACAGGTTCGACTGTACATGTATCCCTTTTAATATTTTTACTTACTTAAAAGTAGTGAGAAAATCACTACTTTTAAGGTACATATCACTACTTCTAGGTATATACCTCCCCTCTCCCTATCGATTTCCAGGGAAAATATGAAACGTTGGGCCTACCACAAATAAACATTTGGGGAGCAGTTCAAAGTATGCCCGAAACTACAAGGCGGGGGGGGGGGGGTGCACTTTCCCTATCACCGTGTGTATTAAATATACTCATGTTTTACTTCACCATTAATTTGAAGAATTATCAATTTTGCTCTTCATTCTTTTATGCTTTACTTTGAAGTGATGTTTTATTTTTACTTATTTATTTTATTTGCTTCTTTTTGCAAAAGTGTGATGAATAAAATTTTCAATGGTAGGACAACGGCACTTCATGACACCCTCCTCCAAGGGTCCATGACTTTATTCATTTGAATTTCTATACTTATAACCTCTAAGTATACCGATGACCACATACTTACTATTAGCTTCATTATGTCTACAAGGAGAAGTCTCATTGCATTTTCAACTCCCGCCTTCGCAAAAATAGGATGTTTCCCCCAGAGAACACGGAAACTACCATGTGCCCTTGAAACTTCGCAAGCAGCATTCTGACCGCTGGCAAATCGAAAAAAAAAAGGAATCTTCCCTCCCGTCAATCCATTGAAAAAAAGGCTTCGTTCACCCTGAGGTCACCTGACTCCGGTATGATTGAAACATTGTGAAACGTTCCAACCACCCCCACTGCAGTGACGCAGGCGATTCTCTTGTGCAAGGTAAGCCGGCGTCACTCACGAAGAATCCACTCTCACGTCAGCAATTTAGGTATTTCGAATGACACTCTCGGTGATCTAATGCTGGTCAGTGCAGGGGTCAGATTTAGACTGGTAGCATTTGCATTCCATTGGTCAAGGTGTGTCCTCAAAACGTATTGTGTGTGCTTCGATTTGATAATTCAGCAGTGATCGATATCCATTTTGTTTGTAATAATGTTTCTAGTTGAACTGTAACTTTTATTAAGACTTGAGTTAAATCGTTTAAAGAAAAAGAAAAAGAAAAAAAAACAAAAACATGTTAGATATAGATATAGAAATAAATTAGGGAAATGTACATTAGGGCAATTCCACGGTAACTTACGTTACATTTCTACCAAGTGGGTATTTAGAACCTCAAGGTTTGCCTGTAGACAAATATTGTAATACAAGCCTTGTATAAAAGCACTCTATGAAAATGACAGTCAAAAGCAAAATTAAAGTGCAAAAATATTCAATGCATTTAAATTTTACAAAATTTAGCAGTCAAAAATAAGGCAGTAACTTACGTTACACAAAGAAGGGAATGACATAATACGAAAAACGGTTCTAAGGCAAATTTCTACTCTATATTACAGCTGTTTTCATGTTTGAATTTTAATTTATAAGTTCCTTATAATGCTTAGGAATTTATTTTCATAAATTCAAAAATTTAATTCAAAAATTAAAAATTATGGGAATTTTTAACTGGGTAACTTACGTTATAGTCACTTACGTTACAAAATTTACTTACAAGCATATCTTTATTGCAAAAATTAATGAATGGAAATTACAGATTAGTTTAGATCAAAATATGGAAAATTAACATTTATGAATTAAATTTACAGAAATTTAATGCCGAACTCAATCAACAATATTACATAACATAAGATTTAAATGCATACCAACCGCAGTTATTAACAAGTTCAGGTAATTCAATTTTTCGAATCATGTTTTCTTTCTTATAATAAATTTCATCTGTCGTTTCTGACCATATCTAATTGGTTCCAACAGCAGCCATTACTTTTACTTCAAACTCGTTATCTTCAATAATCGTCACAACTGAAGGATACAATGTATTTTCGTACTTCACCACACCTCATTCACCGGCTTTTATCTCTCTTTTTTCTTCTTGTTTCGTTTAGTGTGTAACTAAACTAAACCCCACATTTTGTCCATTTCTAGTTCTTAAATGGTCATTGTCAATGTGCGGACCTTCAGAAAATATTTTAGATAAATTTTGCTTTTTCTAACATATTTCAATACCATCAAGAGTGACTTTTATTTATAAATTTGTAGTAGCCACATGACTTTTCTTATACCCCTTTTACAGCGCATCTTTTCTGCAGAGTTCAGTGGCATTTAATGCAGAATAAAACATATTTCACCTGTAAGAGATAAACTATTTTTATATTTGTTTTTTCCAAAACATACCGTAAACCGGGGTTACTTTGATACAGGGTTCGCATATTTTGTATTGTAGCACCCTCATTTTTCAAGATATTTCAACAATTTTTGAACGAAACGATAGCTTAACATCTCAGCTTGAAATTGCTGTTTGAAATTCTTCGATATATTGAATAGGGAGGGAGGGGGGTCATTTGTTTTTTGTATTAATGTTACCCCACCATCCGGGGTTACTTTGTAACAACGTGTTTTCTCCATCTAAAACGTCTGTTTCGGTGGTTTGTAACAAAGTAACCCCATCCAAAAGATAGCCTGAGTTTTTTTTAATAACAAAAATCAATTTTTCCATTATTTTTTTTTTGTTTAAAAAGCTGGATTTAAATGAAAAGTGGTTCCTACCACTCTAAGCATGCTAATCTAACAGGAATCAGGTTTGAATCAAATTGAAAAGAGAGAAATTCATAGAAAACTTCTTTTATTATAAAACATCAACTGAACTGCAGACTGAGCTTTTCATGTTCCAAGTAGAGCTTCCTACTACTAATTTACAATACAAAAATAGTAATGTCGTCTTTTCTTGTACGAGCAGTACAAAGCAAAACAAAACAAGAAAACTTTTAATTTGTGAAATTAATTTAAGAATAACTCAGTAAGCTGAAAATGTTGTGTAATACTAAGAACATTAAAATAAAAACAACCAAAATAAAAATAAACGTTAATTAATGAAATCAATTTAAGGATGCCACAGTAAGCTGAAAATATTGTGTAACGCTAAGAATTAAGAATATTAAAACATATGGAGAAAAGTATAAAACTCTACGCATTTATTATGCATTTAATCCAAAAACTTCAATATGTGTGCCAGCCGAAGCTTCGGCCGAAGCTTCGGCTGGCACACGAAGGCAGAATGGCCGAAGCTTCGGCCATTAGTTGGCCGAAGCTTCGGTATTCGGCGCTTCGGCCAAATGCCGCTTCGTTCCATCTCTAATTTCCATGTCAACATAAGAGGTTAAACTTACTTTTCAGCAGCAGCTCTGATTGTTATCTGACGTTTGAGACATTTATCCACAGCTTCATACAATGTTTCAGCACTGTAGTTGCGGTAGGCACGTGCCCCAAGCTTACGAACGTATTGTCGTGGCATTTCAAGTCATTAAACTGCGAAAAAATACAAAAAACATGATGTTCTAAAGTAACCCCATGGCCATGTTCAGAATTCCCCATGTATCAAAGTTACCCCTTTAACTTGTGTTGTTTTATGTTTTAATTCATAGTAAATCGTAGAATTGAGTTATAGAAATAAAAAAAAAGACAAAATCATCTTAAATAGTTGTGTAATCAGAAAATAACTCACCCAAATTCAACAGGTTGCTCAGTTGGTGGCACCAGAAGAGGTTACGACAACAAACTGAAAACAGCTGATATCACTGATAACACATAAATCAGTGTTGCGAAAAATATTTTTCTGTTTCAATCGATTGGCGATGTCAGCGCACTCTGATAAGTAATTCTTGAAACTTCGACACCACCAGGGTGTCGCTAGTTGTAAAAGTAAGCCCGCCAGAACGGTTCAAAAATAAAAAACAGGTTTTTATAAAGTTACCCCGTCAGTCTAAAGTAACCCCGGTTTACGGTATTTGATAACTTTAACGAATAACAGAAAGCATTTTTGAATAATTTATAATACATTACCTCCTAAATATACTGAATTCATTGATATTGCTTAGAGAGAATTAATATCTTAAAAGCCAAAAAGAAACATGTAATTTATTATAGAGGTGTATTGTAATCTTATTAACAAATAGAGACATTTTTAGAAGCATGATTAATTTAAATTAAGTAAATACATTACATTTAAAATTATTCTTGAATAAATTACTCCTACTAACCACAGAGGTTTATTTCACAATTTACTTTCTTTTTAGCATAAGTATTTAAGCTCTACTTCGGTAACTTACGTTACCTGCATGTGTCGGTAACTTACGTTACACGTTTTGATTTCAGCACAAAAAATTAAACAATATATTTAAAGAAACCTTCAACTATTTGCTTAATACACACTTATAAGACAGAAAATATAGCATTGTTAACATTGCATTGCCCTTTTTTTATGCACATCATGAACTTTAACATGTTTTTGGTAACTTACGTTACATAGAACAGTGCATTTTTGAAGTTTACATAAATCACTTAATTTAAGTGAAAACACTCGTTTTAGCAATTCACAGTATTGAATTAAAGTGTAATAATCAATATTCTTCCTCTAAAACAGTTATCTAAAGAAAAAAATTGAAACTTACCAACGTTGAAAGATTGACCATTTGCTTTTGCAAAAGTTAAATATTCCATTTCCAACTTCAAAGTTCTACCAAAACTAAAAATACTGCATTCTTGACAAAAAATTGGCTTACATAATAAACTTCTAACATTTTTAAACCAAAAAATACGCAAAACAGACGCATTGCTGTAATTTGATTTTTCCAACGCTTTTCCACACATGCATGGAATTGCCCATTAGCAATGCAATGCTACAGATACAGAGTTTGAGTTGTATTTATTTTACTCGATTTTCGATTAATTAATTTTTAAAAATATGACAGTTATTTCACTTTTCTTGCACAACTGACAAACACAATGGGGGGGGGGGGGATATTTAAAAAAAATGTTTTTGGAAATTATTATTCATATAGCTGGATATATAGCTAAAAATGTTTGGATAGATTCTGGTGGATAGTTAAGAAAGAGATAGATTTAGATTGATAGTTATGGAGATAGATGTTCATATAAGGATGTATGTACCGATATATAGCGATATATTGATAAGAACAATTTTTATAACTCGGGCACTCGGGGTAAATTCATTTAGGCAACGCCGAATTCATAATTTTAGGAAAGCATTAATCATCAAATTGTTCAATACGGATCACATAGCTTTTTATTGAAAGAAATGTTTCCAAGTATGCATCCGTTTCAGTTTTGAATACAGTTTTTTGCAATTCTTGTCGAAACATTTTACTATGATGGTAAAAATGCTTTTCAAAATAGAGCTTAGATTTTCCCTGGTGTCCCAGTTTCTGGAATAAATGGTTCAGTTATAGTTGCAGAGTGTTAGGTTATTCCCAATTTTTTAAAGAAAATCCGTTGATATATTTGACATAACTTGATAAAAAACTTGGCAAAAGAGTGTTTTACAATGGAAAAGCATGAGAGTAATGCAAATAACCTTGAAATATTACTTAGGACATGTACGAGTTTGGTGTATGATTGTCAGACAGAGGACAGTGGAACTCTGATGTACAATTAATTTTTTTACTATGCATATCATCATTAAAATTTTTACTTCGTTTTTTTTAACATAAACTCACTTTTTTAACAATTACTCAAAGGATAAAAGGAACGAATACATTTGAAAAATTCGAAATAAATTAACTATACATGGCAGTAATATTCAGTACTGACGAGGTAAATTAATCTACTGATCGTAATGATGTTGAATAAAGTTTCCCGTCACTATAGTTACAAGAGTGAAACTTACTTTAATTCGTGCAATCCATTTAAAATGCCTGTAACATTGGCTTTCTGCTGGTGGTACGCGTACTCCTTGAAGTAAGCGAAAACCTGTAAGAGGCACGCTCGGTTAACTACTAAAATGGGGAAAATTTATTAATAAACCTATAGAGCATTCATCACAGTAAAGTAACTTTTAGGGTTTCAAATTTACTGGTGGAGAAAACGGTTTTAGAGTTAAATGTATCTGAAAAGAAAGTACAGAAACAAGCTTGTGGCTAAGGATGATTCGTGGTTGTATATGGTCAAGCAGGAGCAAAATATTGATAAACTTTGGCGATAAAACCAATCCTCACATTTTTTAACACGCTTTTATTAGTTTCGCATGCAGGTTTGTCTGTTTGTGTGTGTGTAGCTCTGAATAAAAGATAAAATTCACGTTCTTTACTAGGATAAAAATAATATCTTTAATACTATTAGTAATACTAAAGGCTAAACTATATAATTACATGTTGATGTATTATAAGTGTTTCAGTTGTTTGTGTATGACTCTGAATAAAAAATAAAATTCACGTTCTTTGTCAATATAGAAGTAATATATTTAATATTATTATTAATACTAAAAGCTAAATTACATTACATGCTGTTGTATTTTATAAGTGCATGTTAACTTCTAATACATTAAAGTTTAAAGCTCTTTATAGTTTGATTAATTCTAAAAACGTATTTTTTAGTTTTTTTAACTATAATTTATTGTATTCCAGGGTATTTTCAGTTTCGTGTCTGATTTACAAAAACTCAATCATAAAAACTCCATTCAAATAAAGTTGTTTTTAATTTTAAATAATTTGGTCTAAAACAAATCTTAGAAGTTTATCATTTGTAAAAATGTAATGCATTTTAATTAAGTATTTTTGATAGGGAATGCATAGTTAATGATTCACAAAAAACGAGCATAGTGCTGGTTGTTAAGTTGACCCCCGACATTCAGAATAATTGAACCGTTTATTTCAAAAACCAGTCAACAGACAAATTTGTTGCTTTGAGAAAAACGAAAAAAACTGTTTAACAACTTACTGCTTTTTATTTAGGTGTTGATTTTTTTAGGCTTAAAGTAGACCTCATTTGGATACTTTACCGACAAAAAAATATTTTCTTACGTCTTATCTTCAGTACAAAAAAAAAAAATTATTAAAACTTTTGTAGTTGACTGCTTTTTGCAACAAACTAATCGTTCACGCGTATTTTCAGAGCTTTGCTCTCAATTTTTGTAATATCTTGTAGTAAAAATGAGAATATTAGGGAAAAACATTATATTTTTATTTATCACCTACTAATTACATTATTATATAAGGTATTTTTTGTCATATTTTGGTTCCTGGAGAGATAGCTATTCGTTATCGTAAACCATTTCGACTATGTTTTCACTATTAGTAGTTGGCCAATTCAAAATGCTGGTGTAGAAATTTTCATATCCAATTAGATATTGTTTGAGATTGTTTAGATCTCGAATTTTCTTTACATTAATAGGAACCTATAATGATAACGACAAAATAAAAAAGTTAAACTAAAATATGAAACGAGAGTTGATAAGGTTGAGCATAAGATGTAAGTTTATATCAAGGAAAAAGAAATTCTCACCTTTCCTGAAGGATATGCCCTTTCAGTAGGCAATTCTGGGATATTTTGTTTTTTTAGAAGTGAAAATGTAGACTCAACGAATCCATCAATATGTGGCTTTACCACCACTCTCCCATGACTTCTGTTATTGTAAATGAACTGCTTATAAGTTGATATTTTGAAAATATCTTTTTCATCCTTAGGAATACCTCTTCCTGAGGTTTCATCTGAGTGGGTTATTTTTTTATAATACCGTAGCCACCACGTTTTGAAATTAAAAATATCTTTCGGTGTAACTCTATGGATGGTAAAACAACTTGTTTTACTAGCCTTTAAAATAAGTTCACTATACTCATCTGGAATTTTTTCTCTTCAGCATAATTTTGATTTTTCGTTCTACGCATAACTTCACTAATTTCTATTAGGGTTTGAATGTATGTATCTTGTGAATTTTTGTTTTCAAGTTTGTGGAAATAACCCCAAGTTTCATTTGTTACATATTCATTTATGTTTAAATAGCATTTCATTTTGCAATTACGTTATAAAATTTGGTTTTTCAAGTGCAGGTACTTGCTTGCCAGTAAATGAGACAAAACTCTCACCTTTTACTCGGGCCGTACGATTAAAGTTCCGCCTGTACTTTGCCTCATTTGTAACTTTTCGCCTCCTTTTTTCTGCACATCGGAACTTTCTGACATTATTCTAATTAGTTTGAAAGAATACCAATATAAAAACGGGCACGAACTATAAGAATTGGAGACAAATATCCGTCCTTTACCTTGAATGCATTCTTCTTGGCACTCCTCCGCCAGCTGATAAGGAATTTTTCTCAGCCAAGAGCAAGACAGACCAGTAACACCAAAGGTGCGCCGCAAAAAAATCTATTTTAGTGCAAAAACCAGATAACAGACGCCGTTGACTGGTTTTTGCACTAAAGCCAAAATTTTGCTAGTTATCTTCATACTATAAAAGTACCGTTTTTTTTCTTTGTCTGTACCAAAATGTGTATTTACCCCTAAAGAATCACATGGCACTAATAACTCAATTTTGAAAAAAATGTCTGTTGACTGTTTGACCTAACGTTCAATTACCTTTTATAAAGAAAGAGAAATTGCAGCGGATTTGAATTAGAGTATTTTGGCAAGGGGGACATGAGTAAGTTGCAAGAAGGGACAACATAAAATGCTGCGAAAAATTTGGTTCTAGTATACAATAGAGACCTAGTATTGCCTCATAAAACCTATTTTTGTACTACACAAATTGTTATTATTCAAAGCAGATACATTGACGAATCAGCAACCGTGCTTATTTTATTGTGAAAAAAGCTTTTGGGGAAAGCATTTACAAGTGCTCTATCCATTAATCTTCGAATTGACGAAGTAATTATTCTGCATAGTAGATGCATCAATGCATTAGGAACGGAACATATTTTATGGTGAAAAAAGTTATTGATGAAGAGGGAATTTTGAGTAATATACTTATTAGTGTTCCAACTGACAAAGTAATTATCATGCAAAGAAGATACATTGACGCATCAGCAACCGAAATGGTTTTATTATGAAGAAAATCAATGAAAATTTTCCAATTGACGAAGCAGTTTTCTGCACAGAAGCTACGTCTACACTTTAGCAAACCGAACTGATTTTATGGTGAGTAGGACTATTGATGAAAGCAATTATGAGTGATCAGCCGAGTTATGTTCCGATTTTCAAAGTGATCACTGATACATCGACTCATCAGTAACAGAATTGATTTCACTATTTAAAAAGTTATTCATGACAGTAATTATGAGTGATCTGCTGATTAATGTTCTGTTTGACGAAGTAGCTTTACTGCGGAGCAGATAAATTAACGTATTAGCAACCGAACATATTTTATTTGCGAAGAAATCTATTGGAGAAACAAATTAAGAGTATTCTGCGGGAATAATGTTCCGATTGACGAAGTAATTTTCTGCAGAGCAGATACATCGACACCTTAGCAGCGTAACTGGTTCTAAGTTGAAGAAATTTGTAGATGAAAGTAATTGTGAGTGATCTGTGCCCATCAATGTTCAAATTGACAAACTGGTTGCTATACAAAGCATGGACGCACCAGCTACTGAATTGATTTTATTGTTTAGAAAGCTGTTCATGAAAGCAATAGAGTACTCTGCTGGTGCTGATTAATGTCCGATTGACGAAATTGTTCGTTCTGCAGAGCAGATTTAGCGACACATTATCAACCGAACTGATTTTATAGAGGAAAAAGCTATTGGTGAAAGCGCTTATGGGTGATCTGCCCATTAGCATACCGATTGACGATGACGAAGTTCCTATCCTGCAAAGCAAATAGCATAAGCAACGGAACTAATTTTATGGTGAAAAACGCCACTGATGAAAGCAATTATGAGTCATCATTGAATCCTCTTCCCTTCAGAAACCTTCGTTTAAACTCGAAGACTGGAATGATCAAGTGTTTTTGCGACTACCTCATCAGCAGGCTGTCGTCGAATTATAAGGAATTTAATTACCCTTCCTAAGCACTGCAAATAGCGGAAGCTAATGCTACCGTTCAGAGCTGGAGGCATGTCTACCACCAGGGATCTAAAAGCCATTTGGCACCTTAAACGAATTCCTTTAACACAGTGACGAGACGATCTTGGCGGGGTCGTTGACACCGAGAAGGACCCCACAGGGGGTGGTTCGTTTGCTCCGAATCTTTTAGTGGAAAATGTGTCCTTTCCATCTGCAGGAGAAGAAAAACCAACGGAGAGGGGAGACCTCCCACCACATTAGACATGAAAACGTCTCATTCAGGCCGACGCTACGTTTCAGATCTTGATGACCTTGAAAGTTACGTTTTATTTCTTGCGACAATTTCACACTTTGAGCGGTCGTCTGATGCATTAATTAAACTTCGTTTTCTCTTGATTTCGTCAGAAACCAGTGATTAAAAGTAGAATTTGACTTTTGCATTTTTCACGAAAATGCTTCTTGAAATAACTTATATGGTACTTGAATATTCGAAATTATAATCCTTCTTTTCAATCAGAGTAACACTTGAAAGTCCTCTCCGTAACCAGAAACGCTCAAAATGTGTACCGTAAACGGTGTGTGCCCTGTCTGAGAACTTTTACATTTTTACTTGCCTGATGAATTACGAGAAAATTATGTTTTCTATAAAATTCTGTTTCATCTGTTTATATCCGCTTAATTTTATTTTCATTAAAATTTAATAGCATTAGAGTAGGCAATGTATTTCTCTGGGAAAGGAGGAAGAGGGGGTAGGTCGTAACAAAGCAGAACATTATCCTAGGAGGATCTAAAAACTCTTTCCTGTACAGGGTAAATTTGAACTCCGATGGTTTACTTTGCCCCACCTTAATTTTTATAGTTAGGCTTGACTTAAAGGAAAAATTCGCAGATCAAATGCTTCACTTCTATATTTAAATTTAGCGTAAAAGTTGGTACTTTCAAAGTAGTGAACATTTGGTGATAAAATTTGGAAATTGGGATATTGTGAGCTATATTTTCTGTACTACTAATTTCTAGCTAATATTGGCTATTTCACAGCTACGCAAGTACTAAAACTTTTCAAAAATATCGTGTAAGTATTGTTTCGTCTGCACATAACTGAGCCTACTTAAAATTTGTTTACAGGACGCAGTTTAGTGTCAAAATTGTCTTAACATTGTGTCAATAAACTTCAGGGCAATTCCATGGTGTCGGACGTAAAAAACGAAGAAATATTTTTTAGTTTTAGTTCCATTTATCAAATATAAACTGAATAGAAATGATTAAGTTGGTATTCAAAATACTCGCTACATCATAATGAATAAAAAATCATGTTAGTTTTTTAAAATATATCTCTTAAATAGAAATTAAGAAGATTTAAAGAGTTGGTGTCGGACGTAAACGCACAAATAGTAAAATTGGAGATTCACTTAAAATTTACTGAAACTCTGCGAATTGGCTTACCTTTTAATTTCAAAAACAACTAAGATCGATAGTATACTTATGATTAAAGCATATTTTACAGTTTTTTAATGATATTGTTTTGAATAAAATGAATTTGAAACTACTTTTACCTTGGTGTCGGACGTAAATTTGCGGTGTCGGACGTAAACTCTTCGAATTGGACCTAAACCGTTGTTCTTAAATGCAATGATTACAGTTTTAAATAAGAAAATTAGCTTAAATTTTATTCCTAGGTCACACATATTATTTTTTAATATTTAAAAGGGTTCATCAAATTTAAACTGCCCCCTTTTTCCTGTTGGGATCGGAGGACGAATACGTTTATAATGTCCCGTAATTTGTAAAATATTTTGTCCTCAGTTCTTGGCCATTTAAAATAACCTTTTGAACTATGCATAACTGATACTACAATGTAATTTTTTTGGTGATACATCCAAGACAAAGCATGGCATCATGCGTTACCACAACCCAGTCATTGATGTTTACTGTATCAAGATCTGCAGATTCTTCGATCCTGGAATTAAAACAGCTTTCCAGTGATGATGCAAATGCTTTGTATCTATGTGTATATCTTTTGCTGGAATATACTTTATGTGCATATTTGGATTTAAAAGTGCTGAAACTTGAGAAAATTGCTCCGCTTTTGTCACCGTCATTTTTCCTGCTTTAACGCGGTGCCAAACGATTTTTTCACAGTGCCTCCTATGACATCAACCACCATCAACCAGCAAATATGAATATTAATCAGTACACTGATAAAAAATGTAAGAATCCACTTGTACCAATACAACTATGAAATCCATGTATTCTGACTCTTTGCGAAACAGAATACAGGTTGTGTTGTGATGATCTAGCCTTTAAAACTTTAGATGAATACTTAAAAGTTGGGTTGCTGTTCTTTTCAAAGCAATAATATGTATATGCACTTTTTATTAATTCAAGAGTTCCCAGAACAACTCAGATGCATTGTAAGTGTCTTAATATAAATGTCTCATGAGGAGAAAAAAAACTTTTAAAGCATTATTCTGCAGCAAAATTTACTATTTAATAAGTAAATTTAAAGTATATGTATGCACAGTAAAGTCAAAATTATCATTTTTTTAATCATGCTCCACTTTAACTTTGTAATTAAAAGCAAAATATGGAGAATCACAGTTGTAAACAAGTGTTATATAAGGAATGTAACAGTGTCGGACGTAAACGGTGTCGGACGTAAAAAAATTCTTTACGTCCGACACCTAGATTTTAATTGAAAATATTTACTTGTCACAAAATGTTAATAGGTTACATCAATGAGACCAAAGATCTTACTTTGCATACAAAGTTAGATGTCTGTAGCTTTAAAATTATTGGCCCAGCATAATTAATCGTACATTTTGGTGTCGGACGTAAAACACTTAATGTGCCCCATGAGAATTCTGTCACAAATCAAAATGAATTATATTCTCACACATTTTTGCAACATCACCTGTTGTACATTGAATATGTAAATAGTTATTCGTCTTAATTCATAATTTTAGTATGTATATTTTGGAAAAAACAGAGCTTCTTTGAGAGTCGTCAAATGTAGTTTGAAAACGCTCTGGATGTTGACCTTAGTTTGACCTCTTGTAACTTAGTTAGAACTTAAGTTATCAAAATTTAGACATGAATTTCAAAATATACAACTCTTTACCTTTAAAATGATACCTTGTTTGTTAAGAAATATTAATTTTGAAAATTTGACCATCTGGTTGACCTTATCGTGGAATTGCCCTTCAGTGTAGGTCTTAAGTTTCACTTTCTTGCTGTTTTTTCAAAATTTTCAGAACTGCTATACGCTATTTAATAAATTAAAGTAATAGTAAGACGTTCTGGAGTAAAAATGTACAGTATTTAAATATTTTGACCATTTCTTTGGTTCAAAGCTGTCCTTTTTTAATTGAAATATTTCATTTCACATCACATTTTGTATATGATTCAGTGTTGCCTAGAGATTAAGGAGTTGTTTGAACCATGGTAATAGTTCGTTCTAAGCAAGGGTGGATCCAGCTTCTGGTTAAGGACCCCCTCCTTAATCATTTTCGAAAAGGGGAAAAGTGCAATTTTTGTGCAAAAATGCCTATGTTTGGCAATTTTTCCGTAATATTAGTCCCCAAAACTGCAGTTTTATAATATGTTTGGTAGCTCAAGAGGGAGGGGTCATGACCCTCTCCCACCCCCCTCTTTATCCGCGCCTGATTTCAAATAGTTTTTGCATTTATTATTTCTTGACTTTTTTAGGAAGGGTAGTTTCCAAATGATTTCACGCTTTTTGGGGAAGAATTAAGTAAAATTATGACATTTTGTAACAAGGGAGAGCCAGGGAAAAGAAAAATGTGTAGCATGACAATTGAAAAAAAAAAGCAATAAGCTTATGAAAAATAGCGTGACATTTGACAAGGGAAGGGGAGGGGGGAACGAAGTGTGCCGCTGTATGGAAAAGATGGGGAGGGGTTCAAATACATTGAAAAAAGTGTGACATCATTTATGAAAAATACCTAACTACACAATATACACTGAAGTGACAAAAGTCATGGGATAGCAATATGCAAATTTTCAGATGGCAGTAGCATCGCATAGAACAGGTATAAATGCGCAGTGCTTTTACAGAGCTTTCATTTCTGTTCAAGTTATTCATGTGAAGAGGTTTTAACGTGATGATGACCGCACGACGTGAATTAACAGACTTTGAACGCGGAATGTTAGTTGGAGCTAGACGCATGGGTCATGCCATTTCGGAAATCGTTAGAGAATTCAACATTCCCAGATCCACTGTGTCAAGAGTGTGCCGAGAGTATGAAATTTCAGGCATAACATCCCACCATGGACAGCGCAGTGGTCGACCGCCTGCACTTAAAGATCGAGACCGGCGACGTCTGCAAAGAGTCGTAAATTCTAACAGACAAGCAACACTGCGTCAAATCACCGTAGAAATCAATGTGGGACGTACAATGGACGTGTCTGCTAGAACTGTGCGGAGAAATTTGGATTTCTTGGGCTATTCCAGCAGAAGACCGACTCGAGTGCCTTTACTGACAGAACGACATCGCTTGCAGCGACTCTCGTGGGCACGTGAGCATATCGGTTGGTCCCTAGATGAATGGAAAACCGTGGCCTGGTCCGATGAGTCACGATTTCAGCTGGTAAGAGCCGATGGTAGGGTTCGAGTGTGGCGCAGACCCCACGAAGCCATGGACCCAAACTGTCAGCAAGGCACTGTTCAAGCTGGTGGTGGCTCCGTAATGGTGTGGGCTGTTTTTTCATGGCATGGACTTGGTCCTCTAGTGCGACTGGACCGAACATTGACTGGAAATGCTTATGTGCAGCTACTTGGAGATCACTTGCAGCCATTCATGGACTTCATGTACCCAAACAACGATGGGATTTTTATGGATGACAATGCGCCATGTCACCGGGCCACAACTGTTCGCAATTGGTTTGAAGAAAATTCTGGACAATTCCAACGAATGATTTGGCCACCTAGATCGCCCGACATGAATCCCATTGAGCATTTATGGGACACCATCGAGAGGTCTGTTCGTGCCCAAAATCCTGCCCCATCAACGCTTTCACAATTATGGACGTCTATCGAGACAGCATGGCTCAATATTCCTGCAGAAAACTTCCAACGACTTGTTGAGTCCATGCCACGTCGAGTTGTTGCACTTCGCCGGGCAAAAGGAGGGCCGACACGATATTAAGAGGTATCCCATGACTTTTGTCACTTCAGTGTATTAATGTATTGTGAAGTTATTGTGTGTTATTAAAAACTCCTAACTAGGAGTTTTTCATCAGTTTTATGCCATTCGACTCAGAACACCATTAAAATGCCAGTGAAAGAGTTAAAACAAAGAACTTGTTTTAACAAAGATTACTAAAATAAGCAATTGAAAGGGCAAGTGGATAAAGGTGATATGTGACAATTTTTGAAAAATTTACTTTTTACTATGGATGAAGGAGATAAGGTAATAATGTTTTTTGAAAGATTTTTCTAGAAATTCAAAAAAATTGTCACATATCATTTTTATTCACTTGCCCCTTCAATTTCGTTTGTGAGTTAACACAATGGAACACACACTAATTTGAATTTGTGCAAATCGGCGAAATTCAAATGTCACACATCACCATTTCCGCTTGCCCCTTCAATTAAATTATATTTTACAAGTTTTAGTTCCTTATGTTCGGTATTATTTCTTTCAGGGGAGTTAAACAGCCTGATTTTTGAACCTTCTCCTGCAAAAAGAGCAAAAACGCGAAGAAGAAAAAGACCACCCACTAGAGACATTGAAAGTCATAAATGTCGTATTTGGGTAGAGATTTGAGCTCTCTATGGCCCTTCTGTGAGAATCCGGATGGAACAATTCAAGTTTTACCACCTATGGTGGGTAATATGTTTTTATCTGATAGATTTATAGCATCAGGGCTTTAAATGGATGCTTGCCTTTCAAGAGTAATTTCAGCCCACTTGTTGAAGATTTATAACTATTTCTAGTTTTAGGTTTGGAAGACTAACTCAAACTGTCTGTAGATTGCTAGCTATAACTGAATAGTTTTAGATAAGGTTTTGAAGTGCTATATTGTTATTAAGAACTCAATTAGACATTTTTATTAGAATTGAGATTTTTGTAGAAGATTTGGATTTGTCGTACCACAATTAAAAAAATAAAATCTTAATTTTAACTGTTTTCGATCACATTTAAGCGGAAAAATACTTTTGGGGAAAAAAAACTTCTTTGTACAATAATATGAATTTTAAGACTAATAAATTATGAATAACATAAAATAAAGTAAAAATATCGTACGATTAACTATTCTATGCTGGAGAGATGATATTTCACGCATTTTTTCTGCCATAAGTCATTTGAAAATCAAGTGTTGCTGTGTAGCCTTTTCATAAAAAAAACACTCGTAAACTATTTATATCTATTTCATAAAAGAAATCGCTGAAAAATCATAAAATGAGGTGAAAAAAAATGCGTTAAACAGCAGAACAATTTCATTTCATTACAGTCATTTAGGTTAACTATAAGAAGCATCGGCTAACTTTGAAAATTAAAAGAAATCCGGAAGATTAAATGCAGTACTTTGCTGAAGAGGATATAGTATCAGTTTTTATTCAGCAAAATATTTTGCAATTCTGTACACTTAACTAGTTGTACATTTTAATAATTCTGGAGAGACTTTTTCGCAGCTTTTCTTCAATTCTAATTTGAAGCCGTTGGAATATCTCGTCGCATGCGTAGTAATATTCTATGCAATATGATAAATTATAGAACACTTCGATGCAATAAAATGAAAATGGATAGCTTTCAAATCATTAAAATTTTATTTTTTTGGTTTAAAGTTGTAGTACTTTCATTTGAAAAAATATTTTTTTTTCATCCTATATCTTACAAGTTTAAAATGGTCCGAATATGACGAATCATTCATTTTTTGTATCAGTGTTTTTTTCTTAATTTTGGATAACTCTGCAAAACTTTAAGTTTTTCTTTAATTTTTATTCTAGTACGTACAGTGGCACTTTTTAAATGTGAGTGAAGTAGTTAAAAATAAAGAAACTGTGGATCAAAATTACCCTGAATGACAGAATCTAATGTTTCTGGGAAATAATGTCCATTATACTCGGAGACGAAAAAACAGAAATGCATTTTCTAAGATACTTTTATTGTTTGTTAAAAGAAAGCAACAAAACGGTTGTCACACAGCGGCAGTTATTTAACAATCCATAATCGCCAGCTTCACTTATGTTATAAGCATTTCCCACTTTCGCTTGTGCTCTCATTTGCATAATGTTTCCCCCGTCGTGTGCAAGTATCTGTCTACAGGCACTCAGCGCGACACATTCCCATTGTTTAAGGAAACCTTCGCTTTATTGCGACATGTTCTATCTTCGAATCACTCGACGGTGAAGAACGGATTCCATTTTGGAATTGCGAAGCCACGAAGAAAAAGAGGGAGAGATGGAACACTTCGATCTGTGCCAGCTAGATGGAACCTCACGGAAAGAAGGACGACTTGTCCCTGAAACTCTTGACAACCTGGTTATGTCGTCTGCTTTTGCTCGAAATGATACATTGGAATTTGCCATTATATTGCCGGTCTTATTTGCATTCGCCAGTAAATTCGCCTCGCACCCACCTTACGAGTCTGCTGAAGATTCTAAATGTTCGTAATACTTTGGTGCGAATGTTATAGCCGGTGACTGTTTAGTTCAAGTCACAGAGAATCATTTAGGGTGTTTTTATGGATGGTGTTAAACTAAATATAAAAACTCGGAAACAAAAGTTTGCAATAAAACTGAGCTCATTAGGAATGTGTGAAAGTATTTTCATGTATTTTTAGCAATGGTACTTAATGGAAGTTTTGCAATGGAATTTGAATCTAAAGTTTATTATTTTAGCTCATCCAAGCTGTGCACAGATTTATAGGGAAAATACATTAAGTTGTGGTGACAGTTGTTTCCTAGGAACATATCTTGGTTTTGATATTACAGAGAACTCTCACTTATGCGCCGGCCCAAGGGACCAACAGAAAAAGGCGCGTAAGTGAGAGAGACGTATAAGTGAACAAGCCTATTTAAAAGTTTAAAATGCAACATGCGTTCAAATGAGAGCATGAATAAGAATGTTTCTATAGAAAATGGTCATATTACTACAGTTTTGCAACTACTGAAACCTAATTGAAATGATAAGGAGAAAACAAAAATTGTAGTATACCTAATCACAAACTGGTCTTTTTAAAACGATCCAAAATAGATAATTGTCCCTCTCTGAACTCTAGTTCATGTGGAAAAAATGCCTCCCGTGAGCAATAAAAGAGAAGGATTAAAGAGGAAAGTGAAGAAACGTGCTCATTTTTCAAGAAAATAAATTAAATTGTTTACATTTTTCGAAAAATTCGGCGCATAAGTGAAATACTTATCTTTAGAGCGACACAAAAACGAATGAAATTATCATTATTTTACTATGAAATGTGCTGGGACCACTGAAAATCGTCGTATAAGTGAAAAAGGCGCATAAATGAGGCGGTGTATAAGTGAGAGTTCACTGTACTTCATTAAAACCTGTTTTAAGTCATAAAATTGTTTGCCAAAGAAATTTCAGTTTAGCAAAAAAAGTTTCGTCAAAACGTTCTGTCAACTGAGTTTTTATTTTCTTGAAATTGAAATACGCATTACTTTCTTAATTTAGCAAAGTTTATAAATGTGTAATATTCAATTCTTATGAATAGATTATTTTACACACAGTTGTAAAAATATATTGATAAATAATTCATTATCTGCTTGCAGTTCGACAACCATGTAAAATAAAACATTTAATGCTTAACGATGAACTCTTAAACATTTTCTTGAGTGCTTTAGAAATTCTGAAATCAAATAATATTTTACAATTTTTCAAAAACTGCTTTTTATTGAAGACCCAGTAATATGTACATACCATGAACTTCATGCTCAACTGAAAATGAATTATTATTAGATTCTGATTGATATTTTTGAATTCGAAAATGAGAACTTACTGGATCGTTCTTTACTTTATTGAAGTGGCATGCATCCCTTTTATGTAACATTAAATTAACATTGCATTTCGAGAAAAAGATATTATTTCATGATTTTCTGAAACAAAACTTATTCTTTGATTTTTCTTTCATAAAGTTCATCAAAAATTGTTTTTTCGTTTGATTAAACATAAAGAAAACGAACCACTTGAAAATTCGAAAAATATATCTAAATAATTTTCAATCAGATGACAAGTGGTATTTAAGACCCTCTTGTATCTCCTGACTTAAAACCAATAAAAGAGCGAATTTCGAATTTAAAAAGTAATTCACACCTCAAATGATGTACTCAGACTTCTGAACTTGGGTGAATTGGTGAATTGACAACTGTTGAATTGATTTATACTCCAGAAGTATTGGACTTCAGCATTCTAACGATTTGTAATTTTTTGAAGATGTGGCTTTATACGGTACTATTTCAGTTGAATTTGCAAAAATAAATTAAAAACCATTGCATATTTTCCTATCTTAATACTTCGATTTGCTAAATTTTGTGGTGTGCACAAGAAATATAATGTTGGAGTTACGTAAACCTCACCTTACCACTTACGTTGCAAAAAAAGAAAAGAAAGCAAGCAGTAAAGAGCCAAATATTTCAAACTAGTTTTTTCTTCCCTTTTTAAGACCTGTTTATTGCACTCAGTGGCCTTCACATGTTTGGACGCAGGGGATACAAGGGAGGGGCGATGGGGCGATCGCTCTTCCCTTGAGGGACTCACCACTGTTTAATTTTCAATATTGAAATTCAAAAAAGGCATTTATAAATGACCTTTGATGCTAACAGAAGGGAGGTTTAGGGCTCTCCTCAGGATACGTTGCGCAATCGAAGTACATAACATAGGAGGTCAACATTTGTAAACCAAGATGTGTGGTAAAGAATACGTAAGAAAATCGCCCCTTCTTTGAAACAGTTCTACATCCGCCCTTGCTTGAACGTGACACCATATTTCTGTTAATTTACTTTTAAGTTTGTAAAGAGAGTTTTTAATAGTCTTATCTAACATCATTACAATCAACGGCGGATCCAGAAATGTTCCAAGGGAGGGGCGATTGACTTTTTTTTCCTTATTTGCCCAGTTTTTTCGCCATGCATCTTTGTTAACACATGTTGATTACAAATGTTTTGGTCTTCCATTTTAAAAATTTCCAGATTAGAGTCCCGCATCTCCACCCTTGCCCATAATATCATCAAAGATCAACGAAAATTGCCTTTTTTGAATTTTAAAATCTAAAAACTGCTGGAGTCCCTCAAGAGTCCCTGAAGGGAGGGGCGATCGCCCCTCCCTTTTATTCGCCCTCGATTATAGCAGGAGTTTTTTTTTCAAAATAAATTATATGAAAATTTATAAAGAGGTGCCATGTGTCTGAATAAGTCTCCCCAAAGTCAACTGGCACGGAAACAGAATATTATTCAGAAATATTCTTCCCACTATATTTCGCTGTTGAGTTACGACAAGAGTTGGAATAAGAAGATATGTGTTCCACAGATCGAGTCTTCCGAATTTGTCCGATATGGTTTAGGAGTCGTTGCTTCGCGAAATGCAGATAACAAGTAAGGAAGCCTACTGGATATGCATGTAAATGTGGGAAAAAAGGAACCTTATCAGGCATTGAAGAAGGCGCTGCGTTTTTCAGTAGTTGGATCTGACTCACTAGTCGGTTTCTTGAACTCTGGCACTGAACTACAGTGGAAAAGAAGACAGTGTAACTTCGGCTGAGAATTTCACCTGTAGCATGTTAACGGGGAAACAAGAGTGGCAATTAAGATGTTAATTAAAGCTGGTATGGTGATTGTTCTAACTGACATTAATGGCTGAAATTTATTGTCCGTTTCCGAATGAAAAGAATACAGTATCATCTGCATTGTGGAATGCAACACATTCACTGACCCAGTTCGACAGTTTCAACTTTTCCCACTAGACAGTTTCTTGAACTTAGACATTGAACTGCAAATGAGAAAGAGTGGTAAATCTTTGGCGAAAGTAACTGCTCTCATGTTGTGAAAGAAACTATACCGCAACTAATTGATTCGGTATTTCAAAAAATGAAATAAAGAAGTTGAAAAGTAAAAGAGATGCACAGGTTTATTTACACACATGAAATGCCATGTTATGCAAACACAAATTTTTCATGAGAATTAAGCAAAGCTGATATTTTTAGAATAATGAGAACAGGTGTTTTTATGTGCTGTGCGGGGAGAAATAATCATTCAGTGTATTCGTTTCACTAAAAGGTTTAGAATAAAAATTACCGTAATGTGTTGACGGACAGACTAAATGGTCACTATTTGGTGAGTCATTAGTTTGGGGAGGAGGGGCGAGGTGCACAATTGTTTTCTTCAACTACTTTCAAATTTACACCTGTTGTTTTCCTTCTTCACACTCCATTCTCTCAAATATGCACCTGTTATTTCCCTTCTGCACAACACTTTTCTGGTTGTTTTTGTTCTATCAGTTTTAATTCTGTCCTTTTCAACTTCTCCATTATTTCTTTTGCATTTTCGTAGCAATTGCTTTCTATGAATATTTTTTTTATAACTCACAAATTTACCAGATATGCAAGACCACCACGCGTGCAACTAGTTTCTTCAACTAAAAATTTAATTAACTGTTCAACCGTTTCAACTATCGGATTTTGAATCTTGCTTTCATTACTTTTCTTCATTCAGTTAGTCTTTTTTTTTTTACTATTCAACATAAATATTTAAATCCTATCTTTACGATACATGTCCAATGTTTTTCTGAACACTGTAACAAGCTCGGCAAAAAATCCAAAAACCATAATTCACGACATAAAATATCAGTTCCTTACCCCCGTCGTTCCGCTAATTATCCTCATGTTACATCATGTCCAAACCCAATATAATTCAGAATTATTCTACCAGGCCCTTTAAGTTCCGAAAGAAGAAAAACAAATTAAAATAAACTTATTTCGTTCCTTACCAATCTGCACCGCCCACCTGAGAGCCAACGTTCCTTCCCGCCCCGCCCTAAACGAACAGATAAACTCTCCATCCCACGAAATCGACCTTGTCCCCAACATTCGATTTCGATTTCAATGACATGCTGGAACAGATAATCGAATGCAGATCACGAGTCGTTGACAATTGAACCCACGTGACTCAACTGCTAGCAGTCTGATTGTTCTGCAGATCTGTTCTCCATGATCTGTTGGTATTAATATTTGGGGACGATAAGTTAGGAGATTTTTATCTGCGCCATTTCCAGAGACATATACCGCCCACCGTGCTCAATGAGTTAGTTGTTTTCCACCAGTAATACTAAACATTGTTTCAGATAGATAAACTTGGGGGCATCTGGTGTAACATAATGTATGATTTGTTTTGGAGATTATACCACCTGGGTAACTCGTGAAATGACTCTACGAGTCTGTAGTTATGTGGAAAGAAGTGTAAAAAAAGCATGTTATATTTTGATCACTTGAAGTAAATAGTTTTTTTTTTATCCCTTGTTGATAATAGTATTTTAAGTACAATAATGCTTTATTCTCAAAAAAAAAAAAAAAAAAAAAAAAAAACAATAATCCAGCTATTTTATGTGAAGAAATTATCTTGATTTACACGATTTCAAGCATTTACACTCTTTGACATACACATTAAATGGAACTTGATGCGAAGGAAGAATACCATTTAATTTCGCTCAAATGAACAGTTACGTGAAAGCTGAGAAAGAGTACTTTTTATTTTAGGAATTTTATTAATCAGTTTGACGTTCATATATAGAGCATCTAAATAGCATTAGCTTTGACGACTCAAACTCGTCAAAATCCAAACTGCCCCATAAAATGAATCACTAGTCAGACTCGTCAGTGTCTGTCAACGGATTAATGACATTTGTAAACTGCTTCAGAAAATAGTTTTTTTAAAAGCTCTTATTTAAATGAAGTAAATTTCCGAAAAAAAAAGTTTTCTGTCGAGTTTATAAACAATGTTGAGGATTACATGCAGCAGCCAATAATGTTTTCACCATATAATTAAGCAATCAGCAAATTACATAACATTTAAATATGTTTCATAAACTTGTATGAGTAGGTGTTCAATTTGAATTTATTACGTATGAAAAATTTCTCACATTCAATATGCACCATGTCCACCCATTAAAATAAAAACACATTTGCAAATAATGGATTAAATTTACCTCTATTTTGAAACTTCAAAAAAAAAAAAAAAAAAAACATCTGCCTTGCTTTGTAAGCACTGAAGGCGAAATGATCTTCGAAATACTCACACACAGACACAGAAAAAAAATAGCGAGTGGTTTACGAAACAGCAAAATTGAAATTTCTGATTCAAATTTCCTTTACACATATAACGATTAACGATTAATGCACATTTCTTGGAAGAGGATCGTTTCCATTCACATCTTTTCATCGATGTTCTCTTGGCGCCGATATAATCAGGCGTGTTGTCTGGAAATTGAAAAGTTTTCAATAAATTTTCATTATTAATAAATCTCATTAAACAATAAACAGCTTCACACGTAAAAATAATGGGTGAGCCAAGGATAGAAAAAGAACCTTGAACTTTTTATGGTCTTCTCCGATGGAGAAGTCACCAAGCACTTCGCTATTTTTCGGCGATCATGGGGTTGATAAGTGGTAGCCATCATATAAACAGATTGTTGTTTATTTACCGCCGACACCGTTCTTTGTTTTTCGCATTGCAGAGGACATAACATTTGAGTTTTGTTCAGACGTGTCATTCAATGAGCTACGAAATGTGTTATTCAATGCAGTCCGTTTGTGGACGGAAAATGTAATGGTGCATTTTTATGGTGCATTAAAGGCTGGGTGGAAAATTTAGTGGAGTTGTAATGTTTATCAACAATTTATGTTTTACAGGTTATGTGACATGAATTGACTTGAATAAAAATGAATATATGTGGGTGTTGTGGGTATGTATTTTATGAAGCTCTAGTTGCGTTGAGTCTTCAGCAAGTCCTTTGAAACATTTCGTTTTGAATTTTTCACCTCGTCTAAGTCAGTAAAAACTATATAAGATGAAATTTAATCCAGGTCTGAATGATATCTAGAGCCCTTAGATTGATTGCTTCTAACTAAACAGAATTGAAAAGAACAAGTGCAACAACAGTAATAAGAATGATGAATGACATTTATTAAGATAATTATGTTAATGTGCAACATTTTAAAGCTATTGAAAAGCTTTTGATCGTTTCTACAGAGAAGAAGAGAAGGATGTTTTTGCTTATAAAATTATAATTTGCTCTTTTACTTTGCTGAGATAAAATTTGGTGTTAATAAACCAGTGCCAGATTCAGGGGAGGGGGAGGGAACAAGCTGGGGCATTTTTCATTGGCGGCAACTTCTAAGGGACGGCAATTCAACTTAGAAAATATAAGAAAAGTATAATCTTTAAAGATGAAAGCATACTACAGTCGAGCCACAAAAATATTCTAATAAGCGGGATATTCAATTATCCGGGATCACAATAACACTTTACAGTGGTTTGGTGCATTGAAAATGTATTAAGCAGGACATTCTTTTAAACGATATTCTGATAAGCGGGTCGACTGTAGTTTAATATCACGAAATTCTTGTCCATCGCTCAAAAACTAGGAAGATCAAACACTAGCTGCAGCAATTGAATCGATTATTTCAGAAACACGTCAAGTGCACTTTTTAAATTTTTCGGAAAACTAAAAAAACCTTCCCAAGTAAAGAGGTTTTCACTTGAGAAAAAAAAAAATACGTTTCCAAATTTTATCTTAAAAAATTATTTGTTTTCGCATTCCAGCAAGAAATATTTAAATGTTTTTTCAAGCTAAAACTTTTACTTTGGAATTTTTTTTCTAGTTTTCTGAAAATTTTATAAAGTGCACTAGACTAGTTTCTGAAATAAAGGATTCAATTAAGAGAATGACATCTGGGAAATATCCTGCCCTGCCCCCATTGAGCTTCAGTTGAAAAATCTCAGAACATAAAACTGCTTCTGAAAATATGTGTTTTGTTTCATTAAAATGCACAATTTGTTTCCCCATCTTTCTACTCTAGCAGGAAATCCGCATTCATAATGTCTGACTACCTTTCCAGAGAATCAAAACCACCATTTATTTCACCGGTGTCTCTCAGAACATGCTTCGTGGTTCGACGAGACCGAAAACGAGAAGAAAAAAGAAGTCTTTCGTGGGGAAAGTGTCTCCCACGGCAAAGGTCACGTGACTCGAACGTCAATTGATTCTTTCCGACAGCTTTTGTGCGGAATCTATTTTATATGCTGCCTACTGATATCTTGGACAAGATGGCAAGATTAATTTGCTCGCTCGTAATCATAATCGTAGAGATTCAGAGTTTGGTTCTTTCAGGTCGTTGACTTGCAACTAAGCCAATTACATGATTGAGTTTCCAAATTTTTGGAAATGGTAATATTTTAAACATGTGTCAGCATAGATACTAAGCTTAATTAATACTAGGTGACGAAGTTTATCTTCGCAAATTACTACTGAAAAGTATTAGCTTTATAAAAACATATTTACCTCGGACTTTACACATCTACTGGTTTAAGGTAGTAGTCTGGTAACTTATGCCTATTTTCATGACTTCTTTGGAGGATGGTTTTTTATAGGAAAACAAAAATGAATTATCTTGAATATTAAGAGTGTTTTTATTTACATATTGAAAATATGAAAAACTTTATTTGAAAAAATTTAATAGTTTATTACTATTATTATTGTCACTCAAAGTTGGAACCTCAAAAAAAAAAAAAAAAAAAAAAAAAATGCACGTGGGTGGCTCGGGTGATTTTGGCTCTTAATGTTATCTGAAATCAAATATTCTTGATTATTCTTAATCTATAGACATTCTGGTCGGAACTACTGAAGTTAAATTTCAAGGGTAAATAGCAAAATGGCGGACTTTGAAAAAAAAAAAAAAAAAGTTCTTTTATGTTAGCAAAGAAAGGGCTGTAAAATAAACTGTTAGGGGTAAAAAACATTCTCGTTAGTACGGACGAGAACTATAAGTGTGTAGAACAGCCTGTTAAAATTTGAAAGCAAACGGTTCAGCAGAAAAAAAGTTAGGACCCGGGTCGACCAGAAGAACAATGTTTTGAGAAAAACGCGTTTAAAGTTCAACAATCAATTTTCATAAGTAAACTTATACTAACGTCAGTCGTCTATTCACAGTATACTCTCAAGACATTATACTATCAAATTAAGCAAAAAAAAAATTTTTTTTTTTGAACCCAAGTTATCAGACTACTACCTTAATACCCAAAATTAAAATATATGGTTTTCAGTTATGTTTAAAGCATAAAATCATATCTTTATAATAGATTTGAAAATATGTTTCAATCAAATTTAGTAGCGAATAGGCTGATTTAAAAAGATTGTGCAAATAATTTTCCTTCACACTTTATCCAGACTGAACTAGGCAGTTGGATTTCCGGACCTTGATCCTTTCCCTTTTTCGCCTACTTTCCCGTTAAAAATAAAAGAAAGACGAAAAAGTATTAAAAGTGGCTCAATGCATCTAAAAAATATCGCCAAGTCAAAAAAATATCGCCAAGTTAAAAAAAATATCGCCAAGTCCGAAAAAAATATTGCCAAGTTAAAAAAATATCGCCAAGTTAAAAAAATATCGCCAAGTCCGAAAAAAAAGCCAAAAAGAAATAAAAATGTAAAATGAATATCGAAAAAAAAAATTGAAAGTAGGGTATTGAGATGGGGAATTTGTGTGTCGGTCGGTCGGTCTGTCTGTCGGTCGGTCGGTCTGTTCCACCCTAATAACTTTTGAATGAACATTCCGATTTTTGCAAACTTTTTTTTTGTTGGAAAGATCTCGGCGAGTACAGCTCATTCCCATATTTGATTTTTAGATTTGAACAATTTTTGGTTCAACTTTGAACCGTTAAAACAACCTGTCCCGCGATGCTAACTTTTGAGTGAACATTCCGATTTTGACAAACTTTTTTTTTGTTCGAAAGATCTTATCAAAGATACTTCATTCCCGTATTTACATTTCCGATTTGAACAGTTTTTCGTTCAACATTGAACCGCTCAAGCAAGCTGTCACCCCTAATAACTTTTGAGTGAACAGTCCGATTTAAATAATTTTTCTTTTGTTCCAAGGATCTCAGAAAGGATACTTCATTACCGTATTTAAATTTTCAATTTGAACATTTTTTCGTTCAACATTGAACCGTTCAAGCAAGCTGTCACCCCTAATAACTTTTGAGTGAACAGTCCGATTTAAATAAACTTTTTTTTTTTTGTTTGAAGGATCTCAGCATTACCGTACTTAAATTTTCAATTTGAACATTTTTTCGTTCAACATTGAACCGTTCAAGCAATCTTTTCCCACCTAATAACTTTTGAGTAAACCGTCCGAATGGAATAAACTTTTTTTTTTTTTTTTTGAAAGATCTCGGAGAAGCTCATTCCCATACTTCGCTTTTTGATTTGAACTATTTTTCGTTCAATATTGAACCGTTCAGAAAAAAAATTAACATTAGCGCCTACGGGGAATTTAAGTTGAATATTGATCCTGAACTTAAAGTCGGATTTCCTTCAAACTAACTTTGGAAGAAAATGGTTTTGATAAATAATGTTTGCAAAGTACTTTTCTGAATAATCTTCTGCGAGGACTCTGACTCCGCAAACATGGCGGAAATACAGGCTCAGAAAAAAAAATGACTGACTGTGCAGACGATTTTTTGTTTATTTATTCATTTGTTTTTTTTTTATTATTATTATTTTTTTCTTTTTTGGCAGACGATTTTTTTTGTAAAAATTTTTCATTCACGAGGGCATTTTATTCTTTATTTATATTTAACAAGTGGCAACGGATTAAAAGAGAAATTCGAGACATTTTATTAACGGACGAGTTTTTTTTTCTTGCTTTGATAAAATGTGTTTTGATGTACTTTGTACTTTTAATTTCTTTTTTTTTTTTTTTGAAAACGATTGAGGAATTTTTCTGCGGAAGAACTTAAACAGTTACATTCTTTAAAAGGTGCGACAAAAGTTTATTTATTCGTTTATTTACTTTTTAAATGTCTATTTCATCTGATGAGAGGGGTACATTTTGCTTTTAGAAATCAGCTTTAAGTGCTAAAAAGGTATGTTTGACATAATTTTCAGTCTCAGATAATCAAGAGAATAACGATCAGATGCTAGAATGCCGATGTCGATGTACGGGAAAGTAGGCTCGTTTAGTTCTTGACAGAACTTCTTGTTATAAATCCTTATTTTCTTACTAAGGCAATAGTTTTAATCTCGTGCGCGCAGTCGAAAACATGCGAGATATAGTATGTTGGGATAAATGGACAGTTTGGTTCGTTACAGTTTAGATAATTGACATTCTACTGTAATCCAAGAGTATAATGGCCATACAATCTAGGTATGGAATCGAGCAAACTCTGAAACTAAGCTATTCTTGCTAATCCTTACAGTAAATTTATCTGTTTATAAAGGCATATTAAAACACCTCGTCCCTGAAAATATTCTGGTTGTGTCAGTGACCCCATCGCACGGCTCCATCACAGTTGGATTTTAGTTAGTCCTGAAAGAGAAAATGGACCAAAAGTCTGAAAAAGCACATTCCCAAAAATGAACCAAGTCTTAACTTTCTAAGGTTAAAAATTAGGAAGCACTGATTGATTGGCAGTAATCGGTATTTGGCTTCTTTGTCGATTATTTGTAATGGACCGATTTTAACTGCTCAATTGGTTGAATTTTTCTTAACTAAAAATATGTTTGCATAGAACTAAAACTATGCTGATTGAATTTATCACACCTACTAATCGTTTTGGATTTTAGCTGAAGTGAGCCCATTCGATTAAAAACTTACAAATTATCGTGGTTGTTGTATGATTACCCCTTTCATACGTTTTTTTTTTTTTTTGATTAAAAAAAAAAGAAATTGATAAAAGAGGCTACTAGGCTTATTCAAACTGAAACAGGAATTTAAAAGGAAATAGGGGAGAAAAGAAACAGATTCTAAAAGAAAGGAACTTTTAAGGACTTGAAACTACAAAAGGAACTTTTAGGGAAAAAGAGACCAGCTGGAAAACCTACAATCAGCTATAAACAGACAAAATAAAAGCATTTAAAGGTGCAGTTTAAAATAATTTCTGGGAATTAGCATATAGTAGTGAGTGACCTTTGCACAGGTTGAACAGACTCTTATCGTCCTCCCGCGCCGCAGACGCAACGTGGGCGCGAAGACAAATGACACCTTCCAAAATTGGCGATTCCATCATTGACATATATTGTCTGCAGACGAGCCCTGCATTTCCGATTGGTCCCCCTCCTCACTCGCCAAGCTTTACTCCTAATCTGGACTAATGAGGCTGTGGATCACCTGCAATCTTTGCAACTTTGTATTCCGGATCGTTTCTCCTTTTCTCTCCCATTTAAATTCCATAACTTTCTTGATGGCGACAGGTTTAGTAGACTGTATGAAAAATGCGGTATGGAAAGACATCTATGTATGGTTGAGAGCAAAGGAATTCTGTGGGCAGTTGAGCTGGGAAATTGCTACATTATCGAGAGAGAAATTAATCTGCGTATAGTACTTATAATAAGAAAGAGGTAAGTTAAATCTACTATATACCAGGCAAACTACAATTGAGTTCAAAAAGAAAGACATCAATCATGTCATCAATATGATTGAAAAGTAACGGAAATGTGTAGCTAAGAAGGAAGAGAAAGAGAAAAATCAACGTGTGGATATGAGATATGAACTTAAAAGATATATATATATATATATATATATATATATATATATATATATATATATATATATATATATATATATATATATATATATATATATATATATATATATATATAGAGGTAAAAATAAAAAACTTTAGATCTAAGAAAATGGAAATCTATGCACTTTGTATTTATGAGGAAATAGAGTACGAAACAGTAACCTATATAATTAGGAGTGAGGCAGAAAAGTCTACATAATAGTAAAAAGTGAATGACAGAGTGGGATAGAGAGAAATGTACGAATGAATGAAACAGACAGCTAAATACATATTTAAACAATCTCTATTAGCTAGTAAAAAGAGAGAGATGAAGATAATATGCACAAGTTAAGATAGATAATAAAGAAGAATATGTACAATTGAGAGAAATGAAATCCATTCACTAAGACGAGCAGAAAATCGATTGACTAGAATATAAAGAGATAAAGATTGAACTTAACGGATAAATTTGTTTAATACTCGAAAGTGAAAAACATTTTTCATTCTTGTAATTTTTTAGAATACTAGGAACATTTACTGCCATTTACTTAATCAAGGAGCTGATATAAATAGATGAAAATGGAGCGTAAACGCTAAAAATTTTATTTCCTCATTTTTTTTGTTACTAAATTTATTTTCTATCACTTATTAAAAATGTCAGTTGACCAATATTTACTTAAAGCATATGTACTTATGATTATGTTTCAGATCTTCATAAATGTACTTATATCTTAGTTTATCTTTTTTTTTCAAGTAAACTTAAGTTAAGAAATAAGAATAATTCTTTCTTTTCGTATTTCATTTTCAATATTGTACATTAATGCAAATTAGTAGAACTAGTTTCGCATTTTATTTTACTTTGCAATTTAACTCAAAAGCCATTAATGAGATTATTGATAAATTCAAACTAATTAGAGCAATTAAATAACTTGCTTTTAACTAGATAACGAAACAAAAATTAAACTGTGAGAATAAATTGGTGTCCTAGTTTGCTTCCTAAAATATTGAAAAAATATCGAACACAAAACATCAATTTCAAAAACCATCGACTCTCAAACATTGCTGTTTTAATAAAAAGAACGTTGTTTTGAAAAAATCGACATCGATGTCATAATCCTACTGGAAAACTTTTTTATGTGCAATGTTCATTCCGCATTTAAATTACAAAATTAAATTCACTACCTTTGTATCATTATTTGAAAAATCTTAAATGATACTAACCATTTAAACATTAATAAAATATGCCGATTTTTTTTCTTTTCAAGAGCTCTTCAGTCTCGCAAAATACATCATGTTGATGTTCATAAGAACATGTCACTTTGAAATCTTCTAAAGGTAGATGATCTCTGAGAGACCTATTTCAGAAGGAACAGACGACATCGAACGTCGGAATATGTTCCATTGGAACCACGGGAACGATTCCCCCCAAAGGATGACCTCTTGAAGTATCTTTTCTTGAAGAAGATACTGCTCTTGGAGAAAGGAGCTCTGTGAAGTGAGTTGTTCTTTTTGGACAAGTAAGCCCGACAAGTAGTGGGTCATGTTTGCCCCGCCACTCCATCAAAGAAATGTTCGCATACACAAATGCCGGAAAGTGCTGCTCGGGCGTAGGTGGACAGTTTTCGAGTTAGAAAGAGTTGGACGGGAGATGATTTGGGAAAGTTAAGTTCTATGTGGCTTCTGTTACGCTCACTTTCACTTTTCAAGTACAGGGAGTGTCTAATGAGAGAAAAAGGCCGTTTAAGCTTTAGACATTGTTGCTAGATATGAAATAAATGATTCGTCTAGCGCTGGGGAAAAAATCTCATTCAAGCTTCAAGCTCAGAGAGATATGAAAAAAATCGTTCAAACGTAGCTTTTTTTTTAATAATGTAAAACAAAATGTATGTGTCTAATGCAAAAATAAGTATTGACTCAAGCTAAAACAGATCTTGTCAGAATGTGAACCAAAAGTTTGCATCTAACGTGAAAAAAAAGTTCCTGTTATAAAGAGAGTATTAAATGACAGTGGGGAGAAAAAATATGCAATAAATGCTTGCATCTAAAGGGAAAGAAATGTATGAGCCGTTTATTTTAAAAGTAGGGTATGTGAATTTTTTGGGAACAAATAGGAAAACAAAAAAGAAAGAAGCGATAATAACAATTATAGATAAAACATAGCATGATACTTTTATTTGTAAGCACTTTAGAGTGAAAAAGTTAGAATCTTAAGTGTATGGCAAAATTTAACTCCAATTGCTGCTAGAAGAAGCAAATGGGAAGGTCTAATAATATGTCTGAAATGTTAAAGTGTTCTTTTCCATCTCTGATATTTGTAATATCTGATCGTACAATATTTCATGTGTAAGAATTAATACATCTTATGTATATTTTCTACGATAATGTTCAAAAGCTGCTTTCTTTATTTGATTTCAAATTTTAGCAAATGAAAAAATCTATATCTTAACTTGAATAATATTTTGTTTTTAAAATATTATTTAAATACTATTTAAAAAAAATAAAGAAAAGCAAAGAAAACCTGATTCATCTGAAGTATTATCCTTTTAAATTAACGATTGTAACAATCCATTACTTTTTAATATAAAACAAATGAAAGAGAAAGCTCATATTTGAAAGCTTAAATATTCCTTACTAGAATATAAAATGAAATTTTTCATCTAATATTAATTAAAAAATCGTTTCAAGAAGAACTAGATAAATTTCAAATAGTATGACTTTCAAATAGTATGACAAAACGATAGCTGAGACGTATTTATGAAAGTCGAATATTTTTTCAAGCAGGTAGAATGATTACTTTGACCTGTGTGTTTATAAATAAATACTATATTGTATAATATGTATGCGTATAATAAAATACATTGCAAACTGGTTAGCAAATTACAAAACAGTTCATGGAAATAAAATTAGGAAAACAGATTATAAACACAACTGAAAACTAAAAAAAAAAATAGAAAAGAAAAGTGAAAAGAAAACACTGGAATTAAACACTAAGTAACGAGTTCAACTACTTTGGAGAGATGATAAAAGTCCTTTGAAACCAAAAACAAAACAATATCGTTATGCTGAATTAACCCGCTCACTCAAAGAAGTAGCAAATAAACGTAGACGTCAGTCAAGTTATTTGTCAGTAAAGTAGGCGTCAATTCGATAAATTCATCCCTATCTACTAGTCAGCATCTAAACTCATACCAAGTGTAATGACAATTTGCACTATATAATGAAACTGCATATTTGTTAAAAGCTTGGTCATTGTTGAACAGAAAAGAATTCCCAAGAGGTGATGATCCAAGGAGATAACGACAGTCATAGCCCTTTCTTTTTCTTGAAACTTTATTCTCTGTTAAATAGAATGACTTAATACTGTTGGAAAATATTCATGCTTCACGAAGCCAATTATTCAGAACAGCTTAATTAATTGATGCAAAGGGGTTTTTGAGATTGTTTCCAGTATCTGTTGTGGCATCAGCTTTTCACTTCTCCGGGTGGAAACCGTTGTATGACCACATCACCATGAAAAGCGTAATCCGGAGAATTCTTGATTGAGTTATCACCGGGATGATGAATAATCGGATGTTTTTCGCCGAGTGAGAGGTGTGCAAATATGAAAAGATGTAAATCGGGGAATAAAAAGTGAGCTGCGGGCTGGATGCTTTCTTTCTTTCTCTGTTGTTGGCGGATTTGTGTTTTATGACTCGATGAAGACATTACTTAAACCTGACTTAGCGCCCGGTTCATGGCCATCCCAGGAAAACGCATCATCTCCAAAATCTGAAGAAACATAAAACTCAAGGAGAGCGACTCTTGGATTGTATTCTTTGGGGTTTGAGTATTTGCTTTCCGTCAATTGCAAGATAGATTGAATTGAGAACATTGGTGCATAAATGTGGTTGATAACGTTTGGTAATTTTTCAAAAGAGCATTTTCAAATATTACTGTTGCGAGAAATTACAACATTATTACTTGTCAGACATTTGTGAAGCATAAACCTAACTAGCTTTCGTCCAGTCATACATTTACCCATTTTCCTAAAAGATTTCTTTTACCACTTATATTTCTTCCCCTTCCAACTTCATGTTCAAATTGTTGAAGTGAAGATGACTGATGATGTCATCTTTTAAGGATTAAGACAGTTACTGCAGACTCGTGCTTGGGATAGTGATTTTCTCTTATGCAGTTTTATATTTCATTCTTTTGAATTAAAAATACAATTTTTACTGTGTACAGTATTATGTTTATGTTGCACTTTAACTCAATTTTGCAGGTTATTTTGTTTAATCCGCACTTTATCGATCCGGACGACTTCGATCCCCAATTAGTCCGTCTTAATGAGATTCTACTGTAGGGCCATTGCACGTGACGGAACGGGATATGTGGAGTTGTTTTGTCAGTAGATTTTGTTCCATAAATACAAATAAAACAAGCTAGGAATTTTTTTGCTGGTATCAACAGTCAAGATTTGTCATGAGAATTACATGGAAAGTCAAAAGTTTATAGTTTTAAGGAAAATTATTTAAGCATAAGCAATATAATGCCTATGACGGAACGGGACTCATACGAGTCGCGTTCCGTCACAGGCTTTTTAATGCTTAAAATTCGGTTATTTTCTAACAAATAACTAATTTTCAACTTTCTGCGTAATTTGTATGCTAAATCTTTGCCGTTGCTACCAACAAAAAAATTCTTAGCGTATTTTATTTACATTCATAGAAAAAAATCTACTGACAAAACAGCTCTAAATGTCCCGTTTCGTCACGTGGAATGGCCTTGTACTATAACTTTAGAACTCATTTTAACTTTTTTTTTTTTTGAAAAAAAGATATACTAAATACGCAAAACCGAAGAAAATTTGAAATGCATAAATATTTAATTATTTCGCGTATTGCAGAGCAATGGATTTTTTGAACTCACTCAACAATAACGAACTAATATCACAAACGATCATTACTTTTAACTTTTCCGAAGTAATTCCTCTGTTCAATATAATACAGATTCGCATTTTAATTTTTCAATTTCTCCTGCCTCAGACGGTTAACCATAATAACTGAGACATTTTCAGCTCGATTTGTCAAGACACGTTCAGCGGCTCGGAAAATGAGTAGTCGCTGTCGCTTTTCACTTAAGCCGCCATTTTCAGCGCTTCATTTAACTAAACCACCTGTAGCGTGGCGAACTTTTCACAGGAATAGAAGGATTGCTTTCGTTACGGGAAGAATTCCCGAAAAATGTCTTTATTAAGGAGGGATCCTACTTTCGAAGGATAAAAAAAAATAAAAATAAATAAATAAATAATAATAATAATAATAAATGAATGAATAAATAAATGAAAAATCGATTTCTTTTTTTTGACATTGCTCAAAAAAAAAAATTATGTACCTAAGAATGTGCAGGCAAAGTTATACAGGCTAATTCAAAATATTCCCAGAGATACACATTGCAAAAACTGAACTGCTGTTTTTACAGTATAATACTAGCAGCCAAGGTTCCAATTTAAAACTAAAATGTACAGTAATAAGCTGTAAAACTAGCAATTTTACAGTATCTTACTGTAAAGTTAGCAATTTTACAATTTATTGCCATACAATTTAGCTATGTTATACTGTAAAACCAACAGTATAATACTAGCAGTAGAGGTTCCAGTTTAAAACTAAAATGCACAGTAATAAACTGTTAAATTAGCAATTTTACAGTTTGTTAGTGTAAAATTAATAATTTTACACTAACAACAAATAATAATTTGTCAGTTTAGTACTGTAAAAGTAGCAATTTTAGTTTATTACTGTAAAATTTGGAAATTTTAGCTTATTACTATAAAATTAGCTGTATTATACTGTAAAAGCATTCATTTTTTACAGCGCAGCATTGAATGCAATGGAGTACCGACCAGGTATATGAGCGTTTTGGCAGTTGGGGTGCATATTCTTTTCCCTCAGTAGTATAATTAAGAAAAAATGTACTTGAAAAAGTTCAACGATCATTCCAAATAATATTTTGAGCTCGTGGTCGTACTATGAGCTAATATTTAGAAAAGTGCCAATTTGAGTCCCAAGTGAATTTTCACCAGTATTTCAATAACTAGTTAAAAAAATAATTTTCCCCAGAAAGAAGATAAGTTTTTCTTTCATTTCATCTAATAACATCAGAAAAAAAAATTTTTTTTCATCAGAAAATATTGTGTTTATACATCAAAAATCAGATCGGTAACGTGTCCCAAGTAGCAAAGCTCAGCATGCAAACAGGTCATGCGCACTTTCTAACTTCCCAAAAAAACGCACTTGCACAAAAAACGATTCTATTTTTACCCCTTTGTTAATATTTTACTTCATTTTTGTTTTAATCGATTTCTGATTTTCTAGCTGATGCGAAATAAGCGTGTCCCAAGTTCCGCCGTCAGAGTGGTAACAATAACTTCCGATCTATGTTTAGGCTCCCAAAATCATTTCCTGCACCTATACCACGTGATACTGAGTACCTGGTGGAAAGTTTTATCGAATTGTAATTAAAAATTTGCATTTCTGCATCTAAAATTGTAGGTAAGATTTTTTAAGTGATTTTATAAAATGTGCGTCATTTGAGTCATCAGATCGGTAACACGCTCTAAAATGCGCAGTTTTTATTACTTTAAAAATTATTTTATATATAAGTATAGTCCTTTGTTACAAGTGAAAAAACCACGTATTTGATTTTGGTTTAGTGCGATCGACTCGGAAATTAAAAAAAAACTTTGTCAGTTTGTCAGATCGGTAACAGTCAGAGCGGTAACATTGAAAAACATCAAATATGTTACAGAACTAACTCACACGTTTCAGAATTATAAAAAGCAAAAATCATACTTTAGCCATATATATTGAATATTTTTGTTCTTAAAAAATGAAAAGCAATGAGTTTTAGTACAATTGCTTCATTTGTGGTTTGTATGACCTAACAATAGAAGTTAGTAAAATAAGAAAAATTGACACTGCAGAAATTAAGTTAATTAATTATTATTATTTTAATTAATTTATTTATTTATTTTTTTTGTGCCTCAATTTCTTATAACTTCGCTAAATAACTAGATAATAACTAGCATGGTAAATTTGAATTTCTGATCAAGAAATTAAATTTCCTGCAACTAATTAAAGAAAAGCAAGCAGCAGAGTTGTGTGTTGAAAAAGTTGAAGTTGTGTGTTGTTTTAAAACAAAACAAATGTTTTATTAGCTTGGATTTGGTAATCTCATAATTTATTTTATCTAAAAAAAACCTTATCGCTCATTTTTATTTCCAAGAAATGCTTTTTCATAATGATATTTGATTTTTTAGCCTAATATATATATTTTAATATAATTATCTTAATTCTATGTTAAAAATGCAAGGAAATGATATCGTATTTAGAGATGTTAACGAAGACTGAAAGCATAAACTCAAATATGTAACTCATATTAACATCAGATCTGTAACATTCATCAGATCTGTAACGGCTTAAAAGTGAGTAATCTAAGGAGGGGGTAAATAACTTCCTTGACCTCCCCCCTTTTATTTTCTTGCATTTAGACCCAATTTAGACTTAAAATCCAATATTAGTTTTTTTCTGCAAAAAAATTTTTTTTTCAGAAAACTTCAACTTCAAATTGGCACTTTTCTAAATATTGGCTCCTATATTTTTTGGGTCAAAAACTTTAAAGCCCGTTTTCTCGAGTTTTCGTTTTTACTGTTATTCCAAACTGGCTGGCGTGATTGTAATTGGATTGATCGGATACTTTTTAATTTTAAATGCTTGGAGAAATTATAAATTATATATTCCTTAAGTCTTATGTAGCTTGAAAATTTCTTCCACCAAAGATTTTGATATGTTGTCTCTAAGAATAGTTTTTTTACGTTCATTTATCAGATTTAAAATAAATATTAAAAAAAAAAAAAACAAACGATAAATCTTTCTATAATTTTATGGATTCTATTTTTTTCACAAACTGAATTGATGCATACTTTGTTGAAGATAATGGACAACCAAAAAGCCAGTATTTTAAATTGCTCATTAATTTATATATATATATATATATATATATATATATATATATACTTTTCTTAGTACATACATATATTACGCATTTTTTAAAAGATGACGTGAAATATTTGAAAAACTTTATCGTCTAGAAACAAAGTACCACAGAACGTAGAAATTCGAAAAAGGAAAAGAAAGAACATTTTAAACGAACGGGCAGAATAATAATATTCTCAAACTGTAATCTTTGATTGCAAAATCTAATTTGACAAATTACAAAAAATTCCCGTTTTTTCATTGATGAAATTACTTTATGCAAACCTCATACTTGACGAAACTTCGCAAGAGACCGGAAAAGCATACCAACAGCCAGCGAGCGTTTAAGATTTATTCAAGTCGCTCGTTGATATTTTCTGCTATTTTCCCGCATTTTCTGCCTTTTCCTCACCCGTAATTATTTCTTCTTCTTTTTCTTTTTTTAAGGCGCAAACACAATGCCGAACGTCAACAGGAAAAAAAGACCTCTAATGATGTCACTTCACTATCTTCCGAAGGTTGCTGTTTAGCCAGACCGTGTCCAGCGACATGATTTGACATCTGCTGGTCGTGTCGTCGTCGGACCTGCGGACAAAATGTGAGTATGCGATTTGACTTGTCCGTAATGAAATTGCTTGTTTGTATTGATGTCTTTGTGTGTTACTCTTTCATGTTATCTTGGGTATCGGTTGTTATAATGAAGTTCCAATTTTGTTGAAGTTTTTTTTACTGAATGTTGTGATAATTGATTTCTTGATAAGAGTATAGAATAGGAGTACAGTGGTGTTTGGTGATTTGTTTACTTAAAATCTTGGCGAAATGGGAAAATGTTGGTCACGTCAATGCGATGCTTGATTGTAATGCTTCATTTGAGATTTTGATGGAACTTTCAATATTGTTTTATTTATTTTTCGGATTATTTAACATATTTTCTTATAATGTACAATGATTTGTTCTACTCAAAAGTAATTGAAAAAGACAGAATCCCTTTGTAAGTTATTTCCCTGCAATTTTAACCAAACATGGCGAAAATATTATGGGTGGCATAAAGTTGCAGAATATCGTCTCGTCAACTAAGAAATCCTTATTTTTCAGCATATCGACCTTTGTTCAAAGTTCTAGCCCGACCCGATATTTTAAATTTTTCCAGGAGAAGGCAAGGGATATTACTGTCTTAATGCAAATAAAATTAAAACTTAACTAAAACCACCAATCCCCCTTATATGTAGATACATTGTATTCTCAATCCTAGCGCGGGGGCAATTGCATATTCCTAATATCCAGATGACGTACCTGATTCTTAACGAATATTTCACGTTTTTTGTTGTTTTTTTTTTTTTGTTTGTATCTTTTGATAGCTAGCATTCTCTTTTTTTGCGTTCATTTGACCGACTGAGGTGAAGAATATAAAATGAAAATTCAACTTAAATTTCCAAGTTATTACCAAATCAAAAATATGTGAGTGAGTGTTGGTAATCTCTAATGAAATAGTTGGTTTGTAACAAGTCAGCGTTGCTTTCTTTTGTTGTTTTGTCATCATGGACTTGTTGTTGGCTCTTGCAATGAAATTTAAGTTCTGTTGGAAATTTTTTTCGACTGTTGTGTTTTAATACCATTTATCTTTTATCACAAAAATATGTTTCTTAGTTTGTATATTTTTATGGCACAGAATTTTTTTTTTAAGTCTTTGTATTTTATATCGGTTGCTCAGTGAAAAAAAAAAAAAAACGTTTTTGTAATATGTCTCGTTAAGATTTTTGTCGCTTTATTCTTCAATCCTTCTACTTATTATTTTGGTTTTGTTTCATTTTGGAATTTTGTGTGAAAATGTTTAGCATATAAGTCGAATGAATTTATACTTTACATGTGGCGAAGATAAATACTATCCCCAAATGCCCGATTACGCTTTGTAACACGATTTTGTTTTTGGATAGCTAATATAATTTTTTAATTTTTTTCTATCGAAAAAAGATGGAAAAACTTAATTCCACGTCGAAAACTTTGATTTATGATCAGGAGAACAGAACTTTGGTAATTTGATTGAAGTGCAAATTTTCTGTTTTCACCTCATTCAGAGATAAAGAGGGAAATATAAACTTTGAAATAATAATATAATTCAACGAAATTGTGCAAATTGATGACAACCTAGAAATGTGAAGTTTTGAGATATACACGTATTTTTATTTTTAAACATAAGTTTAAGAATGTAGCTCCTCATCATGGACTCGCTATAAGTTAACTGGTAGCGACGTTAAAAGTTTTGTTTGTCCAGATGAAACATTTCTCCTTTCGTCCCTAAGGTTTCTCTTTGGAACTTTTGAGGTGGGCAGTATCACGAATGCTTATTCAGACATTCTGCAGCCTGTTTGGATGTAATTTTTAACTAGAGCCTCAACCAATCCAGGGTAGTTCTCAACTTTTTGATTTCCAAAGAAGAACCGCTCTAGCAAAATTAATCCCTTTCTCATGCCCTTAGAAGCTGGAAAACACTTGGCAGTGAATAATTTTCCTGTCCAATTGAAAGGCCAACTTTAACTTTTGCTTCGGAAGCTTTTCGGAACAGATGTTGTACATGAGTGATTGCTGCACATCCATTGTCGAGCGCTGCCCTAAATTCTTTCACGAGTCAAATTTTATGTTAAAAAGCGTCATTAGTACTTTCGAGTATACAAGTGCCTCCCATTTAATATTGTTCTTCTTCTCAGCGAACTCAGTAAGTTGAAAAAAATATCTATTATGGTAGTGCTCTTTAGTGCCTTGTATCCCACAAACCTATAATGTGCATTGAAAAGAGTTTTTGACTTTTTTCACATTAGAAAAAATATTTTTAAGAATTCAATAAAGAATATAACATATGTACTAGGGTGGGACCTTACCTTTCGACTTTGTTTTTTCTTAAGTAACAGCCGCTCAGTTTTTACATTTGGTCTAAAACTAATACCAAAAGAAAAAAAAAAGTCACTCCCACAATTTTAAATGGTGCCGCTGAGGCTTTAAATGTTACCATTTTTTGAACATAGAACTATTTTTCAAAATCTGTTACACAGTGCAATTAGGGTTATTATAAATTGAAATCTAAGACATAAATAAGGAATACCTAGCTTTAGTTTATGATTTTACGTTTATTTTTGATTTGAATTAAATTATTATTTTTACATCGTAATTCTCTCTTGACTATTCAAGTTTACAATTTGCAGGAGGCAAATACTGCTCCAATATAAACTTGCGCAGCAACAATTGAAAACTTTTCGGATTTATTTTTTCAACCTCAAAATAGCAGCCTAATACGCATAATTTCGGCTTCTTGTTAGTACATTTCAAATAGGTGAAGAACTTGAAACAGAACCACATATCAACTTTCAAGACAGTGGAATTATTATATGCTTAGAGAGACTACAAGAGCATGAGATTCTATTTAGAAAAAAAGTTTTTGTCCGAAATGTATTTATATATTTTGGAAATTAAATGGTTTCAATAAATATCGAAGATGTTTTTCAATTCGTATTTTGTAATGAGACATGAAGATGAAAAATCCCGTACGTGGAGATTAGTCTTTTTTTCCACCAATCGGAGAAGTTAAAATTCAATGTTTGAAAGCCAGAATGTTTTGAATTTCAGCTTCATCTTGTTTTGTGAAGATAATGTTGTGTAAATGTTGTTTCTCAATTTGAATTTAGGTAGCTGTGTTTAAAAACCAGGGTAAGCTTCTAAGTGGCACTAAGAGCGAAATTATTTCTGAAATATATTATTCAGCGAATATATTCAGTTAAATAAAACTGAAAGATCATATATGTTGGACAAGAAACTTAAATACATATGAGTTCTGATTTTCCGAATACCAATAAATAAGATGTCCAATTAACTAGATCGACGAAGAAGCTTGTTTTTTTTCCCTTCAATGTGTACTGCATAGTTTATGTTTTTAATGCAATAATTCTTTTGCACACTTTTGTTAAAAACATTAAAATAAATTTTGTTTAAATTAAAAAAATTAGCTTCTAAGCACGCATTTGTTATATACACTGCTGCGACTGTCATTTCCAGGCATGGAAAAGGTGTGGAATAATCTAAAAAACAAGGTAATAGCCGCTTTGTGCATTTAGCCGTCCCTTTTGGTTGTCAATTTAGCCGGATGTTTCGTCAATAAAGTTTTTTGTGGTTCTGAACTGCCAGGATTATTCTCGTTCTACTGCACTTGTATTACATTGTTGAACATTCTACTTTCTTTAAAAAATATACCAGATTGTGCTTACTTGAGGCCGCTTTGTATTTAAACTGCTATCTAAGGGCCCTGCTCCACATCAGCAGAAAACGCGACCGAAACCGAAGGCAGAAACCGAAAATCCGGGTTCCTTCGAATAGGAATACCATTTAATCCATTTTACGTTTCTGCTTTATTTTTCTACTTTACGTCAATGTGGAGCAGGGCCCTAAGGGCCCTGCTCCGCTCCACATCAGCGTAAAACGCGACCGAAACTGAAGGCAGAAACCGAAAATCTGGGTACTTTCCATAGGAACACCATTGAATCCATTTTACGCTTCTGTCTAATTTTTCTGCTTTACGTCGATGTGGAGCATGGCCCTTACACTGCACAAAATAAACTGTTGTTTTTGCAGTAGAATACTGGCAGCAGAGGTTCCAGTTTAGAACTGCAAAATGTACAGTAATAAACTAAAACTATACTACACTACAACCTTTCTTGACAACAACATCGGGACGTCAGCGTGACGTTTGCGTGACATTAGCCTATGAAAAACGAGCTAGATAAAGCGTCACAGCCTACTTGGCGAATTAGAGGAGATCGCTGACTGCTTGTGAGCTCTTATTGGCTCCGCCCGTAGTGACGTTCAGTGTCAAGTTAAGTTGCATTCTAGTATAGCAATTTTACAGTTTATCACTGTAAAGCAGCTATTTTACAGATTATTACCACAAAATTAGATGTATTATACTGTAAAAACAACAATTTTTTTTTTTGCAGTGTAGGCATTTTATAACTTCGTCACTTTGACACATTGCTGCCAAGACTTATATGATGGACAGTAGGGTGGAGCGAAAAAAATAAAGTTTTTATTTTCGAATCGTAATAGTGCGGAAAAGTTGCGATTGGTGAAGAGTTACAAAACAAAGCAAAAATTTTTGAAATAGGATAATATCTTCCGTTCCCGCAACGAGCCTGAAATTTTGAAAAAATAAAAATTTTCATGTGTTTTTAGCGATTTTTTAAAATTTTTGTTTTAATGCTTTATTTTAATGCTCTTGGACGGAAAAGTTACGTTTGGTGAAGCCTTCTGAAATTTTGAAAAATATATTGAAATCGAATAATACCTTCTGATCCAGGAACAAGCCGGAAAAACCAAAAAATTATAAAATTTCAGCTTTTTTTGTGGTGATGAAAAAAAAATTTAAAAAAAAATGTTCTTATTTTTTTTTTCTTTTTTACCCGGTATCATAGCGTAAAGCCTTTTAAAAAGCACTATATTACTCTTAAACATTACTTTTTTTCTTGATTTTTCAGGCATCTTCTAAACATGAAAAAGATACCATTTTTTACAACAATGAAACATTTTCAAATAATCGAAAGTTATAAAATATTTTCCAAAATTTCTGCAATCCAGTACAAAAATCCACTAAATAAAACACCCACTCCTAAAATAAACGCTAATTTTAATCCCTAAACTATAAACAATTTTAATACCTAACTAATTATATACAGTTTCTTAATCCCCTTTTGTAGTCTGTGCCTTCTATAATTATGTTACCTAACTTAACTGACTACCCACAGAATCCTTTACATTAATTTAATTAGAAACTAATTTTAAAATTAAAACTTCTTTAAAATTAAACCTAGTTAGGTTAGGTAGTGTATAGAATGAGACTGCAAAATGCAATTAAAAATTCAGAAACTAACATATAATGAGATAGGTATTAAAATAGTTTATCGTTTAGGGATAAAAAATATTGTTCATCTTATGAGTGAGTGTTTTGTTCAATGGATTTTTGTACTGAAAAAGTTAAACAAATTTAATAATTAGGTATGGGTTCATTTTATGTAAATGTTATCTATTATTTTTTGCTTTTTAGTTGCTTTTAGTTTGCTTTAAGGTTATCTTGGTGCCTACAGTAACACAGTCCCAGGCAAAG